>CM062260.1:27561490-27599889 GCA_031216405.1 Syzygium malaccense
CAGGTACAGAGAATAGTTAAAAATAGGACAAACAAAAAAAAACAGAACTAAGGGTACCGATGTGGCGCTACATAAGCACCATATTTGCTAATAGGTATGCGGCCATGCTGGTAAAATGATAAGAGAGGTGAGGATGCTAGTATCATAGATGCGAGGTTTGTTTTCCATACTTTGCAAGAGGCAAACCCAAAAGAAAAGCACATTATTAGAAAAAAAAAACTGAACATTCAAAAAAGAAAATGGGCAATACACAAATAGGACGATCGAAAGGTGAGGATTGGAACGCCAGGCCTCTCTGTTGTCGATGATGGTTTGAGACCCTCGTTGGGCCACCAACCAGGGTCGTCGTCCTCACCACGACCAAGCGCTCAGTGGCCATGGCGCCCCGCCACCACCAGGCAAAGGTTGCCTAGCCCTCACAACCGCCATGTTTAGGCCAGGGTGACCCTCCCTCGACCACAGCTGGGGCCGTTGCAGCCACCGTCTAGCAAGGGCGGCGGCCCTCCCCGATGGCCTAACAAGGGCTCCCCCTTCTTGTACCTCCCTGCCTGCCCGATCCCTCCCCGCCACTCCTTTCTTTATTAAATTTCCCCTTCATTTTTTTTATTTTCAATTTTTGAATTAACAGGAAATGACATCATTTTGTGTTAACAGACCTCGTTTTGTACTTTAACAACCTCCATTAGTAAACAACAGCACGTCGACGAAAAAATGATCAAAAGAGCGGGGTTGGATTTTTCCGTCCACCTAATGGGAGGATTACTGTGTAGTTCGGCGACTACTAGTTCTAAGACTTAAATGTACGCTTCACATGAAGTATACAAAAGGGTCGGAATTCATTTTACGAATCACCTCCGTATTTATACGCAAAATGCGTCAATGTGTGTTGACGTACCGATCGCGTCTAGCACTTTCTTTTCTTATGTCCTCCTTCACCTTGAGAATGATTATTCGTTTCCTATTTTTCTAAAGCATATATTTTTGGACGTGGTCCGATAAATCCTCTTTAGTAATGGAGTATGAAAATACATTGTGCCGATGTATCAACCTCTCCAAATGGCGATTCTTCTTTCTACGTGATAAATTGTAATCCTACGATCAATGCTGCCTATGAAGAGGACAGGAGAATTATTTCCAGCATCGTCACAACGGGGTGTTTCAAGTAAATATATTGAGATGCTTTTTGTCAGCCGAGAGTCAATGGTAACATTGGAAAAGCGTAGGATGACATGCGATAATCTACATCGTCCAAGGTCTACTCAATGCACCAAGCTTACAACCGGAAACAAAGCGAAAGAGCCGACTCCAAGAAAGAACATAGCCAAAAGACAAGCCATATAGAACGATAGTGTAGCGATACAAGACTATCCACATAGTAAGACTCGAGACATCGCCCTGATGGTGTACGTGTAATCAGTACAGCTCTTATTCCTAATACATAACGAGCACATCATCTATGGCGCACTCAGCTCTCGGTGGGAGGCTTGTGCGGTGGCTTCTCTCCCTTCCCCTTCTTCGGCTCCTCGCCTTTCTTCGGTGGCTTGTCCCCGGGGAACGGCTTCTTCGCATCCTCTTCCACCTCCTCTACGAGAATGTGCCCCTCGTGCGGTGGCTTGCCTCCCTTCCCCTTCTTCGGCTCCTCGCCTTTCTTCGGTGGCTTGTCCCCGGGGAATGGCTTCTTCAAGTCCTCCTCCACCTCCTCTACGAGAATGTGGCCCTCGTGGGGTGGCTTGTGCTCCGGTGGTGGCTTCTCTCCCTCCCCCTTCTTTGGTTCCTCGCCCTTCTTCGGCGGCTGGTCCTCCGGGAATGGCTTCTTCGAGTCCTCTTCGACCTCCTCTGCAAGAATGTGTCCTTCGTGCGGCGGCTTCTCACCTTTCTTCGGGGGCTTGTTCTCGGGGAATGGCTTTTTCATCTCCTCAGCGAGCATGTGGCCCGGATGGTGGGGCGGCTTCTCGCCGGGGAATGGCTTTTTGTGGGAGTCCTTGTTTTCAGCCTCCTCGATGAGGATGTGCTCGGGAGGGTGGTGTGGGGGCTTGGGTTTGGGGAACGGCTTTTGTGAGTCCTCGACTTCGACGTTCTCTAGGAGGCGGCGACCCCCGACAGGGTGGTGTTTGTGGGGTGGTTTGTGCTCTTTCGGGGGCTGAGGGTGGTGGCCGTCGCAGAAGACAGTGGTGGCGAAAAGTGCCACTCCTAGGAGCAACACTAGCAAGTGCTTGGAAGACATCGTTGGCTTCATTTTAGCTTAGAGAAGAGGATGTATGAGCTGACGGTGTTGGAGTTAGAAGCGAGGGAGTGTCTAGATTTATAGTGGTTTTTCGGACTTATGTCGTCGTCAGCAAGCATGTCACTCGATCCCTAGGATTTTGCTCTTGCCTTTGCCATGAAACAGCGCATCAGCTAGGTTTGTATTTTATTGGTCGCGCGAAAATGCGATAGGGTCCACCTTTAGACATTGGGATTTACTTTAGGGTAGAAAAGTTTGACAATCAGGCCCTAATCACCTAATTAACTGCTCTCACTGGATTGATTTGCGCCGCCAGATGGCAATTAGGTGTGCTCCATCTTTGGACAATGAGCGTTCTTGATCTCTCAATCTTTAGTGTCGATTCTCTAATGGGAAAGAAGTAGTCATTTCAATGTGCAATTTGTCTTGAAAAGCTTCTACAATGCAGCCACAGATTGAATTTACATAGGAGGGGCGGTAGTTAATATGGCACCGAAGACTTGTTTACGAGTGGAATGGGCATAAAACCATGTCTCAAAACAGTATAATACTAGATTCATGACCGACAAACGGGGCGTGCCGATGATAAGTTTGGTAATTCACCAATAGAAATAAGGGCAACGGTATTTCTTCTTTATAGTCCGGGGCCAGTTATTTGGAGACATCCCGCAAGTCCTATGAGAACCGGTTAAGTTCATGGGATTAGACCAAAAATAATAATAGTAATAATTGCTTAGCTAATGCATGGGACGAGATTAGAGCAAGAGTAACAATGACAAACTGGGACTGTCTTTTAGTGTACTGGACTATCCAAACACGGCTGTTCCAATCCATGATGTTTCTAGAGCTGAATTTTATCTAATTAACACAAGGGCCATATTTTCCTCTGTCTTCCATATATTATGTAATATTATTATGTATATTGCTAAAAAGCAAGTAAATTATGGGCCGTATGAGAATCATATTAAAATAACTATCATTTATGTTCATAACTCAAAGTTCTTTTCGATATATACTTTTAAAATAAATAAATAAATAGAGATCGTGGTAAGTGCTATAAGCTTCCTCCATTCAGGATTGGAGGAAACTTCCTCCAATTATGCCTTTAATTGATGACTTACGAATTATGGACATTGTCCACTTGCAAACTTAAGTAAAAATGAATATGGGTTACGCCCATATTTTAAAATCAGAAAATTGGTTGAAGAAAGCTTCGTCCAATTTTTTTTTTAGTCAGTCCTACTCTATCTCTCACTCACGATACACACTCAGACTTGCGCCCCACCTCTTGCAGGGCGTGGGCATCGAAACCCACATCTTAAACTACGCGGCTCCACCCGTACCCCCTGCGAAGGTGGGGATTCGAACTCCCCACCTCCTCCTTCTTAAGTGAGAAGGGTGGCCACTGGGGTAAACCCCCAGTGGTTTCGTCCAATTAAAGATGGAGGAAGACATGGCCTTTCTTTATAAGTGTTTAATATGATCCTTTTTGTCTGGATACCCATTAATTACAATTTTCTAAATCATTCAATATACTGATTTTGTAGATTACCCTTAGTATATCTCACAATAATGACCCAAATACTAGCATCATAACACAATAGTGGAGATGTTTATCAAGATGATTTACACTCACAGATCGGATCATGATGATTATCACCCCCATACGCGGGTTGAAAACTCAAATCATAGACTGAAAGAGTGATGCCTGGAAGCATGGAAGCACGGACGCATATTAATGTCGGATATTGCTACACGAACTTTTTTATCCATCCCTTTGCACTTCACCTCCTAATTATTTTCTTGATCTTTTGTGGGGAATTAGAACACTCATTATATCGTGAATTTGTTTAGTCTGATCGCTATGTAGTCAAGCACCTTCATGGTTTCTCACTATACTTAATTATATAGGAAACTTCAAAAAGATCGTGTTACAAAGTCCTGGATGTATGGTTAGCATTCTATGTTTTGTTGGTGAATAAATTATCTTCCTCAAACCTATGCCGCTAACCGGACCAGCTTCTCATTTTGATATACCTAAGTTCCAGATGTGAAGAAAACGATGGTATGGGAAACTTCAGAAACACAATACGAAGATGCGGCCTAATCATGGCAAACCTGATTTGCTATTGTAACAAAGCACATCACATGCAACCCAACGAGCCTTCGTGACGTTGCTCAAGTTACTGTTCAAATAGCTGAAAAAATGAAGGGAAAGCATGTGAGCCTTTGAGATTTTGATCAAGTTGGGTCCTG
The DNA here is from genome assembly GCA_031216405.1 of Syzygium malaccense. NCBI lineage: Eukaryota > Viridiplantae > Streptophyta > Magnoliopsida > Myrtales > Myrtaceae > Syzygium > Syzygium malaccense. The sequence goes on from CM062260.1 coordinate 27,565,971, forward strand.
GTTGAGAGAGGGAGGGAGAGAGATTTTGCGGTGTCTTTTCTCGGTTTCCCATTTCAGATGGTGACCCTTTGATTTTGATACTTACCTAAAACGTGAGGGCATTGGAGACGATGAGAAAAAGGGACCTCTACTCATTGTCTTGCCTATTCTTTTCCTTATCTCGGCGAGCAAAGTTTTGCACGAAACTAGGGGGGAAGAACATTGGAACATTGTTAGTAAGAGCTCATGATATGGGATAGAAATGGGATTTTTATTGGATGCATAGGATGATCGAGCCTTTCGATTTGTGTGATCTCCATTGAAGCTTGCGGGGTTTTCCTGTCCACCTGAATAGGGGGGCGAGCATTGCTCCTAAGTCATTACGTATGTGTTGGGACATACTGTAAAATTTTTGCTGGGCCATCGTTAAAATTTAAGTTGTTAGATGAAAGTGCAATCTAATTTATAAATATTGTAACACGCCCTCTCACGCATAAGCTAGACTTTGATATAATATTTAGGAGGTGAGCACCGATTTAATAGATAAATACTTTAACATTCCCCCTCACAAATAAACTATGTATTTTAGACTTATTAGGGGTGAGCATGGTTTCAAAATAAAATCGGGAAGTAGAGAATCGAATCGTGGGAGCCAGTTCGATTTAGGATTTTGGGATATGCAATGTAGGTTTTGGGTTTTAAAAATTAGGGAACCGATTCCGATGGGTAAGTTCCAAATGGAACCTAAAACAAGACTTTGTATTTTTCTTATTCGATGTTTTCGAGTAATTTTGCGGTATTCCACGATGTTGGATGATGAGTGTGTAATTTGTAATCACTAGTCTAAGCTTCCATTTCCGGAGACTTTAACTTTGTTAATGTTTCATATTTTTCGTTTGTCTAAATATAATCTGTGATCCGTAGATTGTAAAAGCAAATTGTGATCATTAGAAAGGATGATTCACTATAATTGTTCAATTAAGAATATAGGTAGAGCATGAGTAGACCCTAAAACCTGTGACAGAATAGGTTTCGGTTTTTAGAGTATCTAGGATAAGTTCTAAGTTCTAAAAATTTGATAATCGATTCCGACAGATAGATTCTAAGTGAAACTTGGATCAACTCTTAGATTGCTCAGTCCCTAAGACTTATGGATTAGCCAACAGTCGCAAATCCAACCAGTTCGATTCTTAGTTCGAATCTTTCTTGAGCACTCGGTTTCTAGTTCTACGTTTGAAACTAATCACCGATACTAACATTAAAGCGTGCGATCAAGAATTGGACCAACTTGAAATCGATCACTCCATATTAAAACTGAAGCATGCAAATTGATATATAGCAGCAAGTACGTATATGCATATTAAGGATTGAACTCTGAATTTCTTATTCTAATATCAAGTGAAATATTTTGTTCGACCGCTAATAAGTACTTAAAAAGCTTAATCCGATTCAACATCTCAAAGCATGCCATTCACACTTAATCTCACTAAACAACCTCACATCACCATAAATCTCCGACACCTTTCATTCTCCTTGTACACGGCATCTTCCTTTCGCTTCTCCCCAGAACAACCTGCGATTACTTAATTACGAACAGTGGCAAAACTTGATGTCACCGCTCATGTCACCCACGATAGCGACTTCAGTGGATCGTCCACCGCAACGAACGGAGAACCGAGAGAGAGAGAGAGAGAGAGAGAGAGAGATCGAGAGAGAAAGAAACAGGGTAGACCAGATCAGAAGGCCACACGATTCGATATCGTCCGTTACGAATTCGGTCGCAAAAGCCAATGTGAAATGTCGCAAAGGTTGACGTTTCGCCACATGGGGATTAGTTACGACAAAATCATCTTCGACTCTAACAGCGCCCACATCGCTTGTGGGGGGATCGTCGTGCGTATTTTAACCGGATTTCAATCTCGATTCTGCTTTGGAAGATGTAGGGTCCATTTGGTTCGACTTTAGAGAAATACCTTTAACAAAATGCAAAGATCTTCAGATTAAAGGGATTTTTCGAAATGCAAGTAATACTTAGTAAGTGTATTTTAAAATCATATTTAAAAATAACTTTGACCTAAATGTTGTTTGGTAAAAACTATATTTTGTAAAGGACATATGTTAATATATATATATATATATATATATATATATATATATTTTTTTTTAAAGTTTGAGGCGAAGCTCAGCCGCCACCGCCGACCAACCGCTAACGGCTTGATCTGGTCGCTGACCAACCTCGCCCGACCTTAGGCGGCGATCGCTTGAGAGTTGACGGGGTCGTGCGACCCTTAGGTAGCGGTCGCCGAGGTCGCGTTACACCTCAGGTGGCAGTTGCCCGCTACCGGATCTGCTACTTGGGGAAGATGAACAGTGCTATGAATAGTGCGATAAACAGTAAACTTGCATTCCGAAAATGTAACTTACTAAAGTACCTCCGGACCTGCCTTGGGCTAAAGGCCTTTAAAGTACTTTGGAAATGCAATTACATTTCCCAAAGTGCTCCAAAAAAATTGCCAAACGCCGTTGCATTTGACCAAGGGACTTTAAGGGCTCAATGCTCGTTTCAAATGTTGAACCAAACAGGGCCGTAGTAGACTTGACCAAGAGTTCTTGACATCTCATCCCTCGTCCTTCCGTGTCTTTCTGCGGTTTATGTGATTATGTCAAACTTCTTTATCTTTCCACGACCACTAGCTTAAGAAAATTATATGAAAAAAGTGCACTAAAAATTTTAAAAATTATCACAAAAGTATGTTAAAGTCGTAAAACTTTCAAAAAGTATAATCAAGTCTTAAAACTCATTAAATTGGTACAATTAAGTTATTCCGTTAACTCTGTCCAACTTGACAAATAGAAAATGCCGACATGACATTTTATTGCCTTCTCTCTCCTACACGGTATTTTTTATTATTTTCTTTTTCAAATTTTACTTAAATTAGATTAAATAAATTAAAATAGACAATATTTTATTTCAAAAAACCAAGTAAAACAAAAGGAACAAGTCCTCTCCTTTGCTGCTGGTTGTTGCCACAGACCTCGGGAAGGGCCGGCAGAGGTTGCCCGAGCGTTGCAGAAGCAAGACGACCTCAGCCAGCCCTTCCTGATGGCTGTGGCTGCGGCTACAGCCACCGCTTGTAGTTTGTACTTGGTGTTTTTTCTTTTAACTTTTAGCTTTTTTTATTTTTTTAATTTTTGGCTAACATGGCGCTCTATGGGTGCCACATTATCACCACGTGTCTTAAGTAAGTAATAAAATAAGATAGGTCAACATTTTCCAATGCACTTATCCCAAATGTTATATGTTCTCGTTTTCAAGTTTTTCATGTTTCATTTAATCAATATTTATAAAAAAATTAAATTGTCATTTCTTGAAGTGAATATGGATTCAAGGTAGAACCAGTAACCGGATCGAATTGGCCATAATAACCAATTAAGTTCCAGGTTCCCACACTTATTGGACCGGTTCCCAGTTCTAAAAAAGTGGAACCGGCATTATATGGTTTCAGTTCCCAGGTCCTATATAAGAACCAAATCGGGAACCGTGAACAGATGAAACGAACATGAATTAACCCTAAATTCTCTTTTTACTCTTGCTAACAATAACAAGCACTGCCTCTCAAGTCTCGTCTGCCTCTCATTTTTTTGTTCTGCCACATATTAACAGCAAACCAATACCCACTACTCAACATTTCATATTGTTTCCTTTTTCTCTATATCTAGTTTCTCACCGTTTCTTTCACCTACTGCCCTTTTATTGGTAGTGAAGATCCCCATTTCTAGTTGAATGCTTTTGAAGTTGGCGTGTAGGGTACAAATTGATGAAAAAAAATAAAAAAAGGTAGGCTGTTAGAAAATAAAATGGGGACTATAGTCAGAATATTTTTTAACAAATATAAATTTTTGCTGTTTACGTGAATAGGTCAAACTTCTTAATCATTTGACCTCCACTAGCCTAAGGAAATTTTAAGGATAAATACACTAAATGTTATAAAATTTATCACAAAGCTGTAATTTAGTTAGTGTCGCGACCTAAACGTCCTGCAGATTTGCATCACTTAAGGGTTCAACTAGTGAATTATTAAGTCTAAGACTAACTTAGGCTTTTCCAAGCCCTATCAATTCGCGACTTAAGGTTCAAGTTTTTTAATGTGCAAATGGTTTTCATTTTGGTGTTGCCACTAATCTATTCACGGTGGGTCGATTAGAAACCCAAATAAAGTATATGGAGATATACTTTATTCCTACAAACTAGAGATTATGAGTATGGGAACTTGATTATGCTAGATTACTCTAACACTCTATTGGTGCCTTTTCTTTTCATGAAAATGTTTGAGCAGGCAGTTTAGATCAATTTTATTACTTCCTAACATGTGGGGCAATCATACGGGTGCACAAACCACCAAATTAACACCAATAATGAAAGTAGTAATAAATTACTAGATAGGAAGAATGACGTACCTCGAATCAACGCAAGCATCTACATCGTTAGATAGAAAATCATATAAACAGTTCTACTATGATTTCTTATTAACAAAGCAATCCACTCAATATGTTCTTGAGGGTTTTCTCTTTATTAAGATGAAAACTAACCTACGTGCCATGACGTACAAATTATGACATGCGATTAATTAAACCTAGAATGCGAACTATATATCATGCGACGATATGACCTAATTCCAATGACGGGAAAATAATGTATTTTTGGTATTTTTCAATGAAATTCGGAATAAAAAATGCATAAAATAAATGCAATCTATTCTAGAAAGACATTCTAACTTATCCTAAAATGACATCTTTTTGGGTATTTTTATGAAATTTCGAAATTAGAAATCACTATAAATAAACCATCAAGATTAAAACAATATCTAACCTAAACTAGGAAATAAATTACTTTAAATCCTAATTTAAATAAAAAAAAATTATCCTATCTTTCTAGCATATCTAGGTTATACTATTCTATTCAAATAAAGTTACCTAACTATACCCTAAACATGCAGTATTATCTTCTAAGAAAACAATTAAAACTTTAATTAACTAATCTTTTTGGATTTTATTTTAAAGGAAACAAAATCAAACAATCAGATAACTACCATGGTCAAAATCAAAACACGCAATCCACAAGATTTGTTTTATCATGTTCAAATTAGAAAAAGGAATCGAACTAACGGTCATATCTACGTAGTCATAGACATCAATGGAAAGCCGATTATTTTATGAACAAGATAACGATCTTTCTGTACTATCACATATCATATCTTAGGGTTAAGGTCAGATAGTCGTCCAGGTACGTTGCTGAATTAGGAAAAATTCCTAATTCAAGGTATTTTAGGATATTGCGGATATCACAAACATTATCCTAAGATATCTAGAAGCCCACAGAATATTCACAAAATATCTAAATTATCCGAAGATTAGGAAACTACATATTTAGAAAAGATATTCGGATAATGATCTTACCTAATTTTGCAGGTATTTCCAAATCGAACTTGACGATGGATCGGGATTGCTGATCACGTGATTGGTCGGCGGTGGCTCACGACGGCGGGGACGACAGCGGCAAGGGACTTTGAGCAAAGCCAAGGGCGGTGGTGCTCACTTCTTGGCAAGGCAAGGACCGTCGATGGGGCTTGGCTGCCGCGGCTTTGCCGTAGTGCTCGCAGCAAGGGTGGCGCGACCAGCAAAGGGCAGCAATAATGAGGCGAGCACCGGGACTGGATATAGAGCTAGAGGGACTTATAGAATCGGTGAAGACCTGTGGCCGAGGAAAAGAACATTTTTTTTATGCTTTCCACGCGTAGGCCATTCAAGAGAAGACAATCTCCGCCGCTTCAGTACATCACTCCCCAGATTATCACCAATTTTTGTCACCAAGTGGATTGAAGTGCTTGAATGAAATTCTCTGCAAATCTATGCACGTGCTCCCGATGTTGTGTTGACCGAATATGCTCTTCGATTTAGCCCAGAATATTCAAGGGATTCGTGCAGGGATTTGGAGTGCTCTGCCCGTGTTGGTGTGCTCTTTGCTTGGACTCCCTTTACGAATTCACTCCCTTTGACTTGATGAAACTAGGGACGTCGTATAAATGTGGAGTTCTCGCCGAGTAACTCCGATGTTTGATGCCGAATGGTGTCGCAACAGGCTTGCGTCGTCATGGTCATCAAGGAGCAGCAACGTCGTTATCGAAGAAAAATCATCGTCGGAAGGGTCGGCCATCGGAGATCTCGGCCGTGGGGAAGCCTTGGTGAGAGACTCTCTCTCTCCCTTTTCCTATGTGGTGCTCTCTACACCCCTCTCTGTAACGATCGTGTCTTTCAATATGTATGGCCTCCTTAATTGTGAACTCTAACACATCTATTTATAAGAGTTAGTCAGGATTATCTTGCAAGAGTCAAAGATATATTATTTCCTAATTCTGATACTCAACTTATGTAATTTTCTGATTATTTCCTCTAGCTAAATATTCATAGAATAATTTAATTATCTTCCAAGTATATTATTTAATAATTCGATAATTCAATTATTCCAACTTGCTCTATAATGCAAATTTCGACCATATACGTATTCAATGGGCTTGGACAAACATTTAATCTTTTGGGCTGAGTCTAATCAATTAAGCTCAAAATCATTTATTTAAGTCAATCTGCCGCCGGTCCAATGCAAATGCAATAATATGAGCCTAAATAATAATTTAAATGCTCCTGATCTATATGCAATTTAACTAATTTTTTTTTTGTCTAGGGACTGTGATTGATCCCTAATTTTTTATGCAACAAACGATTAATTAGGTCACTAAAATTTAGGTGTCAATAGTTAGTCCTAAAATTTTAAAAAAAGTACAATCAAATCTTAAAACTAGTCAAATTTGTGCAATCAAGTCCTTGTGGTAACTCCGTCCAACTTGACAAATGGACAATCTTGACATGACATTTTCTTACTTCCTCTCTCCTACATGGTATTCTTTATTATTTTCTTTTTCAAATTACACATAAATTAGATTAAATAATTAAAATGGACAATTATTTGTTTCTAAAAACCAAGTGTAGACACCTATTTTTGAATTGCCCAAAATAAATTGCACAAAATTTAGGAGTTAATTTTCTTTAATTCCTAAAACAAAAAATATTTCAATTTAAAACGCATTGCATATAGAATTAGGCACAGTTGCATTAATAGGGCTTATTCTAACATATTTTGTTAATTAAGCCTAAAAAAAATATTAATTTAAAAAAAAATCAAAAAATCAAATCGGACGGGGCCGGGCCAACCCGGCCCGTTTCTTTCCGCGCGCGGGCCCCCCCGGCCCGGTCCCTTCTCTTTTTTCCTTTTCTTTTCCTCCGCGCGGCCCAGCCCGCTTCTTTTTTCCTCTTCTTCTCCCCGCGCGGCCCAGCCCGTTTTCCTTCTTTTTCTCCCCCCTCCGCGCGACTGGGCCCAGCCCAGCCCAGCTTCTTCTCCTTCTTCCTTCCCCCCCGCCGAGCGTCGCTGTCCTTCCCCTGTTTGCGATCGTCACGCCGACGCACGGCGGCGCCGCTCCTCCCCGTCGCTATCCGGCCAGCCAGGGCCGGATGAGCACGCCAACAGGACCGGCATTAAATGCCAGTCCCGTCCCCCCCATTTCCCGGAGCCCCCTTATCCTCTCCTCTCTCCCGGCGTCCTGTTCCCCCTGTCCTGCTCTGCCCCGGCCTGCAAATGGCCACCGAAGTCGTGGGGTGACGACGGTCGGTGCAGGTCGTCGTCACACCGATGCAGGGGAGGTCCGTCATCGCCATCGTCATCGTCGCCGCCGGCTATATAAGGCCAGAGAGAGAGAGAGAGGCGGGTCGGCCAATTTTGGAGGAGCCCCGGCCGGCGAAACAGTAAAAGAAGAGAGAGAAACACAAAGAGAAACAGAGGGGGAGCGGAGAGAGAAAGGCAGCATCCCGCGGCCACCGTGCCTCGTTCGTCCATCCCCCGCCGCCGAGCCGACGGTGGCGACACAGAGAGTAAAAGAGAGAGAGCAGAGAGAGAAACAGAGAGGGAGCAGAGAGAAACAGAGAGAGAGAGAGTGAAAATAGAGAGAAAGAGAGGGAGTCTAGTTTCTGCAGGTTCCCCAGCAGCGTCGCCGTCGCCTTTCCCCGAAGCCGGAAGCCTCCAGACGCGCCGTCGACGGTGAGACTCCCCCCGGTTCAGACTGCCCCTGTTCCGCTCTGTTCTCCCCTGTTTTTGTTCCGGTTTTGGCCGGGACTCGCGCCGGCCGTTCCGCGTGAATCCCGGCCCATACCGTCGTCCCCCACCATTCATACACCGCCGTCGAAAGCAAGGTAGGTCGTCGGAGTGCGCCGGATCCCCGAGGTAGGTCGAAAACCGCTTATTTTTGTTACGCCCACCACCTGTTCGATAATATGCCTCAGTGAGGCCGGGTTTGTTTTGGTCGCCGGCCGGCGAGGAGATGGCTGGACGGCGAATCCAGGGCGTGGCGTGGCTCGGTGTTCAGCCGAGGAGCAGGTCTGGAAGCGGCCCCGGTCTGGGTCGGCCGGCGGACGGCCAATTTTGGCCCCGCCGGCGTCCCCCTCTTGCGGGTCTGCTTGTTCGGGTCGGATCCGACCCGAATCAACAGATCCGACCCGGGTCAACGCCCGGGTCGGATCCGTTGACTCGGGTCGGTTTCGACCGACCCGGATCGATAGATCCGACCCGGGTCAACGCCCGGGTCGGATCCGTTGACCCGGGTCGGTTCCGCTCGACCCGGCTCAGCCGAACCGACCCGGGTCAACGCCCGGGTCGGATCCGTTGACCCAGGTCGGTTCCGCCCGACCCGGCTCAACCGAACCGACCCGAGTCAACGCCCGGGTCGGGTCCGTTGACCCGGGTCGGACCCGACCCGACCCGGTTTAATATTATATTATTTTTTTAAAAAAATTTAAAAAATTAAAAAATTTTAAAAAAATTTTAAATTTTTTTTATTTTCTTCTATATTATTATTATTTTTTTTTCCGAAAAAAAAAATTCAAAAAAAAATTTTTTTTTTAAGAAAAGTTTTTTTTTATTATGTGAGTTATCTAAGTGTTTTAATCCATTGTTATATTATTATGCATGTCATTGTCTTATTTAAATTAGACAAACCTGAGGTTGTGTTAGTACTTTGCATGTTGTTTTTATTACCGTTGCGTTGTTATTATGCATGTTTTTAATACAATTGCATGAGCTGTTGTATTTTGAATGTCATCTGACTTAGTTAAGGTTAGAACCTTAGGTTGTATAAATTATTGTGTTCCTGACTGCTGATCGTTTATGATTACGCACTCGCTTGATCACCTCACATGTTAGGAGAAAGGTCCTAAAATCAATCCAAATTGCCTGACAAATGTTTTCAGAAATGAATAGGGTAGAAAGGTACCGAAAGGGCATTAGTTATTTAACTAATGTAATCAAGTCCCCGAACCCAGTTAATCTCTGGTTCGTAGGAATAGGGTGATTCTCCCGTCACCCTATTTAGGTTTCTAATCGACCTACCCCAAATCGATTAGTGGCGACTCCTGCATGTAAATCACCTGCATGTTAAAAATTTAAACCCTAAGTCGCGATAAGGTATGGGCTTGGGAGAGCCAGAGTTAAGTCCTGAACCTAGACTTAGCACGTACCAGATGAGCCCTCCTTCTTTTTGCATGTCGTCCGATGAAAAGGCTCGGGAGGTTCGGTCGCGACAGACTGGCGACTCCGCTGGGGACTTGTTTTTTTAAAAAAAAGTGGACTTAGGCCAAATTTTTTATCCTGTTCAAAATGATTTTTGTTTGGCAGCAAGGACTCCAGGTATGATCCTGACATTAAGGTGTTATTTGTTCTTGCATGTTCAAATTGGTTGTTTATAAATTGTTATGCATGCTTTAATGATTTAGCACTACATTGTTGCACACACAACCACGCTGCCGGACCTCGGCCGCGATAGGGCTTTTTAGGATGGTGTTAAGAAAGATACGACCTCGAACGCGAGCCCGCGATGTAGAGGTTGCCTTTCTTTTCCCCGAAATTTATTTCTAAAAAATCGCAAAGAAATATCTTTAGCCGCTATTTGCGTGACTATAAGATATTCCTTTCGATTTGGCCGAGGTTAAAAGGACTTGACACCAACGCGAGACTGCGACGATCAGGCACCCTTTTAATTTCATTTTGTTGAGCCAGTCTAGATAGAAATCGAGCCTCACTCCTCATGTGCACGTCGTTGTGATTGCCATGGTTCAAGGAAAGGTATACTTTCTATCCATTCTCATATTTTTTATGGCCTACTTATGCAATTGTTTTGTCACTAATGGGCCACTTATTGATTACAGTTTATATACGAGGGATACGTTTATTGCGAAGATTGTCTATAAAAATAAGCGATTCCGAGAGACCGTGATTTCCCCATCGTTTATAAAATGAGTATTTGGGAAGCGCGCCCTTTTGTTAAAAACCCCTGTCTTTTATATTTCCTAGTAATTATGCTCAGGGGTTTTGGTTTTCTTCCTTAAAAGTATTTTTGGGTTGTGCTAGTGTTAATATAACTCGGGCCGCTTTTTATACTTTAAATAAATTTTTTGACCCCTTTGAGACACCACCGCGGCCTTCGGCCCAGTGGTATCCGAGTGTGAGGCGTAACGGTCCGAGGCGACCGGGGTTCGAATCCCGGAGACGCCGCCTGTAATGCATATATAAATAAAAACCTTTTTTTGCTTCTGATTTTTTTTGTAAATAAAGAAAATACATGATAGACAGATGCAATACTAGACTAAGTCATGAACTGAGCATTTATGAGATTTTATACTCATTTGTTGTCATTTTTTTATCAGGTAATTACAAATCATACTAACCCGCCAAGTAAAAATGGCTGAAAAAGATATGACAACTCGTGTGGCCGACATGGAGGCCGAAATGAAGCAAGTCTTTGCCTTCTTCAACAACTCTCGAAACAAGTGGAACATTTGTCAATCCGCTTAGACCAACTCACCATGACTCAGTTTTGCTATCCAAGACCAGGGGTGATGATTCAAATGGAACCCTCCAGTGTCAACCAAAAGGGTAAAGATGTCATAGTTGACAATGTACACAGGTCTCCTAATCCTAATGAATTGAGCACCCTATGCCCAAAGTTCATTCAACGTGAACAATACAAACCCAGTATCCCTCCATCACAAAAGCAAAACAACCGGAGACAGTTCACTCCCCTCCCAGGATCTCCGTCTCAGATACTGACAATACTCCGGGAAAAGGGACTGCTCTCCATTGAACCAAAGCGACCTAATCCTGAGAATTTTTCAAACTACAATCCGTCTGAAAAATGTGATTATCACATGGGCGAGGTAGGGCATTCAACTGATGGGTGCTATACTCTTAAACACCGAATTCAAAATCTACTGGACATCAAGACTTTCTCATTCGAGACCGGTGAAGGGAATGAGCGCAAGCCTGCCTGAGTAGAACTCCTCTCATCCTTTTGCATGAATCCCTGGAAAAGGGTTTGTCCTTGTATTTTGTTTTTGTCGTCATTTCTGTTGGAAGAAATGTCTTTTTAAACTCTCCCTCTTTTGAGGTTGTGAATCCATGTATTGTAAATAAATAATGTTTTGAGGGCATGAGGGAGTATCCCAAACCGGCCCGTTGATGATATCTAGCCATGTAAAGGAAAGTGCTCTGAGGCCCGGGCTTCCTCATGTTTTCTCGTTTCTAAGCTTTTGAAAATAAAACAAATTTTTTATCATTTTTCAAAAGATCAAAAAATGGCGGTAAAAAACATGTATTGCTCATAACCCTGTTTGTTTTTCTAACTTGCTCAATTCATGTCTCAGAGCATACTCATTTTTTATTACAAATGGGACATTTGAAAATGACACAAACTGAAGTGCACATCAGACCCTGATGAGGTTAGCGGACCAACTCATCTAATAGGAGCAGTCCAAGCGAAGATCGTCCAATCTTCAAATGAAACATGGGGCAAATCTCACTATTACCAGTGGGTGACATCAACCTCAGAAAGTCAAAGAGAATGCTGAGCATTCCCTGATTCCATGATGAGCGAAGCATCATCTCGTACAAAAATCTGGGGCAAATCAAGAAAAGATTACCCCTTTTGAAAAAGGTACGTCTCATTCCTCAACAAATTTTGGAAATGACATTCTATCCCCTTTCTTTTGCAGATAATGAACTGGGAAACATGCTAGACTCCGACGTGCTAGCAAGCCGGATAGAACACCAATGTTAGGACATCTCGAATGAAACTCGACGAAGAAGTGCTCAAATTGGAGGAGTAGACTAGGGGGCATGCAATCCCCCATTCCATCAAAAAGGATGTATTTCGTTCCTAAAGTTTATTCACTTTAGCGTAGAAATGACATATCTTTTCCTTTTATATAGGACAAAATTGAGTAAACAACACTCATGATGCAAGCAGCTGGAAAGGACTTGGCATATGACAAAATGGCATCGAAGCCAATCTTGACAACCACAGAAGTCTCGATGGTAGTCACGCCCATGCCCGTCAAAGACCTTTAAAGTAGAGATTAGCTTTGCTGCGAAGCTCCCCATGCAAGCAATTGCACATGCCCTGTGCAGTCAAGAATCGAGTCAAGAAACTCCTCAACATACCGGAGCCGCATTGACACAACATGCGCTGACAATAGAACCCTCTGTTTGGAAGCATCCCTAATAATAGAGGATTTCATTCGAGTTTCGAGACCAAGAGTATGGAGGAGCAGATTGAGGCAGAGAAGGCTGAACAAAGTAAAGAGGAGAAAAGACTCTGCTAGCTTTGAAGGCAAAATGGAAGAAGGGTAATTTGTATCGTTCTCAATTTATCCTCAATCGCCTCATTTCTAACATAAACTCATGTTTTTGTCAGAAGGGAATTATCAACATCCGAGAAAACTCAAGGAGTTGTCAGTTTAATCTCAAATGAAGGGATTCACGAAGGGTAATGTTGTATCGTTCCTAATTCCTGTCCCTCAAAGAACTGTTCATTAACACTGTTTTCCTTATTACCTTGCAGGTTTGCTCTACTATTGCAGCATAGGTAAGTATCTCTTTCCCTAAAAAAACTCTTCTCATAAGAGTAGAAAGAAACAAGAAGGAAGAAACAATCAAAGAAAATCGATACTATCTTCTTCCTCAAGTGCATTACGTGGAAAGTAATTTTGCATGGTAATTTTACCTGTTTAATTCACCAATTCCCTGAGAAAACTTTGACAATTCGACGAATGGTGTCGAACTGCTCCGAGGTGTTGAACGAGGTGTGTCGGAATGATGAGAGGCAATCCTTGATTTATACACATTCTCAAGTACCAAACCCTTGCAAGATGAGCGAAAGGGTTTCATTTCTACAAGGTAAAGGGATTTCTCGCATAAGGTACGGTAGCCAAAATGACGAGAGGCAGCTCATTTCTCTGCCCCATACACTACCATTAATCCTTTGCTTAACCATTTGAGCCCATACAATCAGCGGTTTCTTTTAAATCAACCATGTCAAGAACCACCCCACATTGGGGCAGCTTGAGGTCCGGCGATCCTCGACAGAGTCCTCCAGGACAAGCACACCATCGACGGCCGGACGGTCGAGACTAAGAGGGCTTTGTCAGGAGAGGAGCAGCAAACTAAAGCCTGTCCAAAATGACAATATCTTATTGATAACGGCGATGTTTTCACTAAGATGGATGAGGAGTTTGTAATATCTAAAATTTTCTATCATCATCAGCTGCAACAGCTCGCACAAGGTGAAAAGATGAATAGAAGTTTTCTTGCTCTCACTTGCATTAATCTTTGAGTGTTTTTATTGCAGATGAACTCTCGCGATAATTTAAGTGCCCTAGAATGATGAAGAGTAATTCTTTTTCTATCCTATACACTTATATCCTTTGCTAGCCCCATTGAGCCGGCGATTTCATTTCGTACGAAACCCAGTTGGTGATCATCCCCTACACTGGGGCAAGGCAAAAGTCACCACAATCTGAGCATCAAGGGCCAAAGCATCGAGTCAAGATGAAGACTTCAAATTTGTTTAAGCTAGTCCCAACAAAAAATGCTGAAAATTGGGGGCATGAAAAAGCAGTGTGCCTGGTAAAAGCAAGGCCAATGCCCATGAATGAGATTTCTGAGCGTAATGAAAGCGCTCTCAAATATCTCAAAGACATTAAGTGGTGTAGAATAGACGACCCAAAGGGTTTAAACTTGAGTTATTCTTCGATGTAAATTCCTACTTCAGGAACTCTGTCTTGGCAAAGATCTGCCACATGACAGACGAAGATGAACCTATTCTTGAGAAAGCAATTGGGACAAAGATAGAATGGTATCCAGGAAAATGCTTGACGCAGAAGCTCCTCAAGGAAAAGTTGTCAAAGATGCTAAAACACAGCATTACCCAGGGAGTTTGCCAGAAAAATCCTGACGGCGGAGAAGAAGACTGGTGACAATGCTAGATGATCACCAATTCTCACCCTTACACACATTTTTTAGCCTAACGATCATTTCGTTTCTCAACCTGTAAACCAAACCCACGTTACATCCCTCATAAAGTCTCTTCTGACTAGGACAATTGAATTAACGTGAAATTTCAAATGTTTATAAACACCGCTCGAAGAAGTGTGAGCAAGACTACTTTTATCTCTTTTGCAGGGTTCTTGACTTGTAAACTTGGAGATAATTGCAAAATATTTTCTTTCATGGCCTTAACTTGGACAGTCACCTTTGTTAAGCCATTGACCAAGCCTACATTACGACCCTGAAGAAGACCTCTCAAATTGGCAGTGTCGTACCGCTTGCGAGGAAACTCAGACCCTTGTTGATATGATAGAGGTCAGATTGAGTGTTTTCGATCTTCCCGCATTAATGGACGGGACAAACAACCCTTTTTAATGAGAGCGAGTGGAAAGTCCTTTCTGACTGAAGGTCCCTCGTTCAGCATCTTGAGAAGTCCACCTCACGAGCGAAAATTGTCTTGATTGACCCTCGGTGGATTTTTAGTGATGCAAACATGGCAAGATCATCATGCATGAATTTTCAAATACACATTCTAGAATAGCCTATCTTGTCTATTCTTGATCAATGCATGCATGCTTGCGCTAATCATTTTTGGCAGCTCAGAGTTCTAATCCCCAGTGATAGAACATAAAAATTCAGGCGCTGGAGAAGCCCTCATTATCATCCCAAAAGAGATGCCCCGAAAAAGGTCGGGTATTCAGCAGATGATGCATTCAACCTCCGGGTAAGAAATCCCAGAGAATTTGTCTGACAGGAGACACGCCCTTAAGAGGCAGGAACAAATCCTAGGGCGAGGACCCCCAGGTGCTCATCGTTTGAGCCTTTTCAAGACCTGCTGGCGAGGACCCACCAGGCAAATCGTCAAATCCTTGGGCAAGAATCTCCAAGTACTTTGACAAACAGTACAATCTCCGTCAAGGCGACCGAAGAAAGGTTCGGGTCCTAGACGTACAAATCCAGTCAGTCAAGGTGACCGAAGAAAGGTTCGGGTCCTAGACAGACAATCGAAATCCAGTCAAGGCGACCGAAGAAAGGTTCGGGTCCTAGGCAAATGATTTCCCCAGTCACGGCAACCGAAGGTAGATTCGGGTCCGAGACAAATGAGATCCAGTCAAGGCGACCGAAGAAAGGTTCGGGTCCTAGGCAAGCGATTTCCCCCGTCAAGGCGACCGAAGAAAGGTTCGGGTCCTAGACGTACAAAATCCATCCAGTCAAGGCGACCGAAGAAAGGTTCGGGTCCTAGGCAAATGATTTCCCCAGTCACGGCAACCGAAGGTAGATTCGGGTCCGAGACAAATGAGATCCAGTCAAGGCGACCGAAGAAAGGTTCGGGTCCTAGGCAAGCGATTTCCCCCGTCAAGGCGACCGAAGAAAGGTTCGGGTCCGAGACAAATACAATCTCCGTCAAGGCGACCGAAGAAAGGTTCGGGTCCTAGACGTACAAAATCCAGTCAGTCAAGGCGACCGAAGAAAGGTTCGGGTCCTAGACAGACACAACCCAGTCACGGCAACCGAAGGTAGATTCGGGTCCGAGACAATCGAAATCCAGTCAAGGCGACCGAAGAAAGGTTCGGGTCCTAGGCAAGCGATTTCCCCCGTCAAGGCGACCGAAGAAAGGTTCGGGTCCGAGACAAATACAATCTCCGTCAAGGCGACCGAAGAAAGGTTCGGGTCCTAGACGGACAAAATCCAACCAGTCAAGGCGACCGAAGAAAGGTTCGGGTCCTCGACAAACAACAAATCCAGTCAGTCAAGGCGACCGAAGAAAGGTTCGGGTCCTAGACGTACAAAATCCAGTCAGTCAAGGCGACCGAAGAAAGGTTCGGGTCCTAGACGTACAAAATCCAGTCAGTCAAGGCGACCGAAAAAAGGTTCGGGTCCTAGACAACAACAATCCTCGTCAAGGCGACCGAAGAAAGGTTCGGGTCCTAGACAAACCATTTTTTTCGTCAAGGCGACCGAAGAAAGGTTCGGGTCCTAGACAAACCATTTTTTCGTCGAGGCGACCGAAGACAGGTTCGGGTCCTCGACACACAATATCAACTGTCTGGAATCACTCTACCCTTCGGCAAGGTAAGTAGCCTCAGGTATGTTTTTATTTGCTTTAGCATGCATCATCTTATATTACATCATAAAAATGAGACTCACAGTCTCACCAAAAATAACATTCATTGAGCATGCATGGGTCAAATTTAGGTGTCATTTTATCTTTGAATGTAACCTCTACGAGCTTAATCTCTGCGAGCTCACCTTCAAAGAGGGGCAGCTGTAGACACCTATTTTTGAATTGCCCAAAATAAATTGCACAAAATTTAGGAGTTAATTTTCTTTAATTCCTAAAACAAAAAATATTTCAATTTAAAACGCATTGCATATAGAATTAGGCACATTTGCATTAATAGGGCTTATTCTAACATATTTTGTTAATTAAGCCTAAAAAAATATTAATTTAAAAAAAAAATCAAAAAATCAAATCGGACGGGGCCGGGCCAACCCGACCCGTTTCTTTCCGCGCGCGGGCCCCCCCGGCCCGGTCCCTTCTCTTTTTTCCTTTTCTTTTCCTCCGCGCGGCCCAGCCCGCTTCTTTTTTCCTCTTCTTCTCCCCGCGCGGCCCAGCCCGTTTTCCTTCTTTTTCTCCCCCCTCCGCGCGACTGGGCCCAGCCCGGCCCAGCTTCTTCTCCTTCTTCCTTCCCCCCCGCCGAGCGTCGCTGTCCTTCCCCTGTTCGCGATCGTCACGCCGACGCACGGCGGCGCCGCTCCTCCCCGTCGCTATCCGGCCAGCTAGGGCCGGATGAGCACGCCAACAGGACCGGCATTAAATGCCAGTCCCGTCCCCCCCATTTCCCGGAGCCCCCTTATCCTCTCCTCTCTCCCGGCGTCCTGTTCCCCCTGTCCTGCTCTGCCCCGGCCTGCAAATGGCCACCGAAGTCGTGGGGTGACGACGGTCGGTGCAGGCCGTCGTCACGCCGACGCAGGGGAGGTCCGTCATCGTCATCGTCATCGTCGCCGCCGGCTATATAAGGCCAGAGAGAGAGAGAGAGGCGGGTCGGCCAATTTTGGAGGAGCCCCGGCCGGCGAAACAGTAAAAGAAGAGAGAGAAACACAAAGAGAAACGGAGGGGGAGCGGAGAGAGAAAGGCAGCATCCCGCGGCCACCGTGCCTCGTTCGTCCATCCCCCGCCGCCGAGCCGACGGTGGCGACACAGAGAGTAAAAGAGAGAGAGCAGAGAGAGAAACAGAGAGGGAGCAGAGAGAAACAGAGAGAGAGAGAGAGTGAAAATAGAGAGAAAGAGAGGGAGTCTAGTTTCTGCAGGTTCCCCAGCAGCGTCGCCGTCGCCTTTCCCCGAAGCCGAAAGCCTCCAGACGCGCCGTCGACGGTGAGACTCCTCCCGGTTCAGACTGCCCCTGTTCCGCTCTGTTCTCCCCTGTTTTTGTTCCGGTTTTGGCCGGGACTCGCGCCGGCCGTTCCGCGCGAATCCCGGCCCATACCGTCGTCCCCCACCATTCATACACCGCCGTCGAAAGCAAGGTAGGTCGTCGGAGTGCGCCGGATCCCCAAGGTAGGTCGAAAACCGCTTATTTTTGTTACGCCCACCACCTGTTCGATAATATGCCTCAGTGAGGCCGGGTTTGTTTTGGTCGCCGGCCGGCGAGGAGATGGCCGGACGGCGAATCCAGGGCGTGGCGTGGCTCGGTGTTCAGCCGAGGAGCAGGTCTGGAAGCGGCCCCGGTCTGGGTCGGCCGGCGGACGGCCAATTTTGGCCCCGCCGGCGTCCCCCTCTTGCGGGTCTGCTTGTTCGGGTCGGATCCGACCCGAATCAACAGATCCGACTCGGGTCAACGCCCGGGTCGGATCCGTTGACTCGGGTCGGTTTCGACCGACCCGGATCGATAGATCCGACCCGGGTCAACGCCCGGGTCGGATCCGTTGACCCGGGTCGGTTCCGCCCGACCCGGCTCAACCGAACCGACCCGGGTCAACGCCCGGGTCGGATCCGTTGACCCGGGTCGGTTCCGCCCGACCCGGCTCAACCGAACCGACCCGGGTCAACGCCCGGGTCGGGTCCGTTGACCCGGGTCGGACCCGACCCGACCCGGTTTAATATTATATTATTTTTTAAAAAAAATTTAAAAAATTAAAAAATTAAAAAAAAATTTTAAAATTTTTTTTATTTTCTTCTATATTATTATTTTTTTTCCGAAAAAAAAAAATTCAAAAAAAAAAATTTTTTTAAGAAAAGTTTTTTTTTTATTATGTGAGTTATCTAAGTGTTTTAATCCATTGTTATATTATTATGCATGTCATTGTCTTATTTAAATTAGACAAACCTGAGGTTGTGTTAGTACTTTGCATGTTGTTTTTATTACCGTTGCGTTGTTATTATGCATGTTTTTAATACAATTGCATGAGCTGTTGTATTTTGAATGTCATCTGACTTAGTTAAGGTTAGAACCTTAGGTTGTATAAATTATTGTGTTCCTGACTGCTGATCGTTTATGATTACGCACTCGCTTGATCACCTCACATGTTAGGAGAAAGGTCCTAAAATCAATCCAAATTGCCTGACAAATGTTTTCAGAAATGAATAGGGTAGAAAGGTACCGAAAGGGCATTAGTTATTTAACTAATGTAATCAAGTCCCCGAACCCAGTTAATCTCTGGTTCGTAGGAATAGGGTGATTCTCCCGTCACCCTATTTAGGTTTCTAATCGACCTACCCCAAATCGATTAGTGGCGACTCCTGCATGTAAATCACCTGCATGTTAAAAATTTAAACCCTAAGTCGCGATATGGTATGGGCTTGGGAGAGCCAGAGTTAAGTCCTGAACCTAGACTTAGCACGTACCAGACGAGCCCTCCTTCTTTTTGCATGTCGTCCGATGAAAAGGCTCGGGAGGTTCGGTCGCGACACCAAGAAAACAAAAGGAACAAGCCCTCGCCCTCGCTGGTGGCCGCCACCATAGCCATCGGGAAAGGTCGATGAGGATGGATTTATTTGGATGGGACACATGGGGTGGATGTATGCATGGGGTTTCTTTAGGATCGGTTGCTCTAATACTAAGTTAAATGTAAAATTGCGGAAGATTGATAATTGGGGAATTTGTGTAAATTTTGATATATAGAAAAGAGTACATGAATGGCCTATTTATAGCCTTAAATAAATAACTATCTAAAGAAATCAAATTAGATATGCAAAATCAAAATATATATAGAATTCAGAGAAAATATCCTAAATATCTCTAACATGTACACAATACATTAAGTATAAAAAGGGTCATAATTCATTTTACGAATCAGATCCACATTCATACATAACTCGTGTCAATGTGTGTTTATGCACCGATTACCTCTATCGCTTTCTATCATATATATTCGAATATTTTCTCTGTACTTGAGGTTTCCCATCTCCCTTGTTATTGCCAATTAAACAGGCCTAATACCCAAAAAAACCTCAAATTGTAACTTTTGTCCCATTTCTACCTTTTGTCTCATAAAAACCCTCCAACTTTAGGTCATGTCTTAATTCTACCATAAACTTTTTTTTGTCGCATAAAAAACGTAAATTTTAGGTCCAGTCCCAATTTTACTCTAAACTTTTTTTATCTCATAAAAAACTCTCAACTTTAGGTCAAGTACCAATTCTACCATAAATTTTTTCGTCTCATAAAAAAATCCCAGCTTTAGGCCAGTTTTAATTTCACTCTGATTTTTTTTGTCTAATAAAAGATCACCAACTTTTACTTGAGTCACAGATTTGCTTTTTGTTAACTCTTCGTCAAAATCGCCCATGATGATTTTGTGCTCGGTTTTCGATCTCTTGTGCTTAGAAATGTTCCATCTCTTGCAGTTGGAGAGCTCAAGCTCGGAATGCTCAAACAACTCGTGCTTTAGAGTTTTCCATCTTTTGGTTGTCAATGAAAAATTTTGGATGGAGGATTGATAGGGCAGACTTGTGACTCAAATAAGTTTGTGGTTTTTCATGAGACTGTAAAAAATTTAGGATCAAATTGAGATTGGACGGTAAAATTAGGACAAAACTTGAAGTTGTAGGTTTTTCATAGGACAAAAAAAAAGTTTAGGGTAGAATTTGGACATAATCTAAAGTTGAGGGTTTTTTATGGAACAAAAAAAAGTTTATGGTAAAATTCGAATTGGACCTAAAGTTGGAGGTTTTTAATGAGACAAAAAGTAAAATTGGGACAAAAGTTAAAGTTGAAAGTTTTTTAGCGTATTAAGCCCAATTAAACAAGGACGCTTGTTTGACAATAAAAAAAAACGTGTGTTAAGTGACATCAATGCTGTACCGCATTCAAATTCATGAAGGAGTTTCCTTCTGTCGACCTTCATTTTGGGAGAGATTGTTCGTTTCCTATATCTTAGGACATGGTCGGTGGATCCACTATAGTAATGGAGTCTAAAACATACATTGTGCCAACGTATCAACCTCTCCAAATGGTGAATCTTCTTTTTGCGCAATAAATTGTAATCCTCCCATCAATGCTGCCTTTGCGGCGTCATCTAATAAAGACGAAATTTTCAGCATCATTTGATATCGTGGTGTTTCGAGTAAATATATCGAATTGCTTTTTGTTAGTCGAGAATCAACGATAACAGTGGAAAAGTGAAAGATGACACCTGATGATCAACATCGTCCAAGGTCTACTCAATGCACCATGCGTACAACCGATACAAAGCGAAACAGCCGACTCCAAGACAGAATATTGCCAAAAGACAAGCTATAGAACGAGTGTAGCGATCCAAGACTATCCACACTCAGTAAGACTCGAGAGGTCACACTGATAGTATTCGTGTAATCAGCACAGCTCTTATTCCTAATGCATAACGAGCACATGCATGGACACACCATCTATGGCGCACTCAGCTCTCGGTGGGAGGCTTGTGCGGTGGTTTCTCTCCCTTCCCCTTCTTTGGCTCCTCCCCTTTCTTTGGTGGCTTGTGCTCGTGGAACGGCTTCTTGGCCTCCTCTTCCACCTCCTCTGCGAGAATGTGCCCCTCGTGCGGTGGCTTGCCTCCCTTCCCCTTCTTCGGCTCCTCGCCCTTCTTCGGTGGCTTGTCCTCGGGGAATGGCTTCTTCGAGTCCCCTTCCACCTCCTCTACGAGAATGTGACGCTCGTGGGGTGGCTTGTGCTCCGGTGGTGGCTTCTCTCCCTCCCCCTTCTTTGGTTCCTCGCCCTTCTTTGGCGGTTGGTCCTCCGGGAATGGCTTCTTCGAGTCTTCTTCCACCTCCTCTACAAGAATGTGTCCTTCGTGTGGTGGCTTGTGCTTTGGTGGCGGCTTCTCGCCTTTCTTCGGGGGCTTGTTCTCGGGGAATGGCTTTTTCACCTCCTCGGCTTCCACTTCCTCGGAGAGCATGTGGCCCGGGTGGTGGGGTGGCTTCTTGCCAGGGAACGGCTTTTTGTGGGAGTCCTCCTTTTGAGCCTCCTCGATGAGGATGTGCTCGGGAGGGTGGTGAGGGGGCCTGGGTTTGGGGAACGGCTTTTGTGCAACCTCGACTTCAACGCTCTCTAGGAGGCGGCGACCCCCAACAGGGTGGTGCTTGTGGGTTGGTTTGTGCTCTTTGGGGGGCTTAGGGTGGTGGCCGTCACAGAAGACGGTGGTGGCGAAGAGTGACACTCCTAGTAGCAACACTAGCAAGTGCTTGGAAGACATCGTTTGCTTCATTTTATCTTAGAGAAGAGGATGTATGAGCTGATGGTGTAGGAGTTAGAAGCGAGAGTGTCTCGATTTATAGTGGTTTCTAGGACTTATGTCGTCGTCAGCAAGCATGTCACTCGATACCTAGGATTTTGCTTTTGCCTTTGCTATAAAACACCGCATCGCCTAGGTTTGTATTTTATTGGTCGCTCGAAAATGCGATAGGGTGGTGGTCCACCTTTAGAAATTGGGATTTACTTTAGGGTTAAAAAGTTTGACAATCAAGCCCTAATCACCTAATTAACTGGTCTCACTGGATTGATTTGCACCGCCAGATGGCAATTAGGTGTGCTCCATCTTTGGACATTGAGAGTTCTTGATCTCTCAATCTTTAGTATTGATTCTCTTTCTTGGAAAAGGAGTAGTCATTTCAATGTGCAATTTGTCTTGAAAAGCTTCTACAATGCAGCCACAGATTGAATTTACATAGGAGGGGCGGTAGTTAATATGG
This sequence comes from Syzygium malaccense, assembly GCA_031216405.1. Lineage (NCBI taxonomy): Eukaryota > Viridiplantae > Streptophyta > Magnoliopsida > Myrtales > Myrtaceae > Syzygium > Syzygium malaccense. The sequence goes on from CM062260.1 coordinate 27,588,596, forward strand.
CACCGAAGACTTGTTTACGAGGGGAATGGGCATAAAACCATGTCTCAAAACAGTATAATACTAGATTAATGACCAACAAAGGGGCGTGCCGATGATAAGTTTGGTAATTCACCAATAGAAATAAGGGCAACGGTATTTCTTCTTTATAGTCCGGGGCCAGTTATTTGGAGACATCCCGCAAGTCCTATGAGAACCGGTTAAGTTCATGGGATTAGACCAAAAATAATAATAGTAATAGTAATAATTGCCTAGCTAATGCATGGGAGTATGGGACTAGATTAGGGCAAGAGTAACAATGACATTCTGGGACTATGTCTTTTAGTGTACTGGACTATCCAAACACGGCTGTTCAAATCCATGATTTTTCTAAAGCTGAATTTTATCTAATTAACACAAGGGCCATATTTTCCTCTTTCGTCCTTATATTATGTAATTTTGTTATGTATATTGCTAAAAGGCAAGTAAATTATGGGCCGTAAGTGAATTCATAATTAAAAAAATAAGTATCATTTATGATCATAACTCAAAGTTCGTTTTGATATATATATACTTAAAAAAATGATTAATAGGGATCGTGATAGGTGCTATAAGCTTCCCCCATTCATGATTGGAGGAAGCTTCCTCCAATTATGCCTTTAATTGGTGACTTACGAATTATGGACATTGTCTACATGCAAACTTAAGTAAAAATATAACCCATATTTTAAAATCAAAAAATTGGTTGAAGAAAGCTTCGTCCAATCAAAGATGGAGGAAGACATGGCCATTTCTCTATAGGCGTTTAATGTGATCCATTTATCCGGACGCCCAATAATTACAATTTTCTACATCATTCTATGTATTGAATTTGTATATTACCTTTAATATATCTCACATTAATGACCCAAATACTAGCATCATGACACAATAGTGGAGGTATTTATCAAGATGATTTACGCATATTGATCAGATCATAATGATCACAATAGTTGAAAACTCAAATCATAGACCAAAGAGTGATGCATGGAAGCATGGATGCATATATTAATATCACAAATCTACATGAGCTTTTTTATCCCTCCCTTTGCGCTTCACCTCCTAATTTGTTTCTTGATCCTTCGTGGGGAATTAGTACACTCTCATTTTATCATGAATTTGTTTAGTTTGAATGCGATTTAGTGAAATACTTTCATGAAAACACAGGTTTCTCACTATACTTAATTATATAGGATACTCTGAAAAAAATCGTGTTATAGAGCTCCTGATGTGTGGTTAGTCTTCTATATTTTGTCGATGAATAAATTATCTTCGTAGAACCTATATGCCTAACCGGACTTGCCTCTCATTTTAATATACCTAAGTTCCATATGTGAAAAGAACGATGGTATGGGAAACTTCAGACACAAGATACGAGGATGCAGCCTAATCATGGCAAACATGATTTGCTAGAATAACGAAGCACATCACATGTAACCCAATGAGCCTTCGTGACATCGCTCATTCACTGTTCAAATTGCCGCGCGATGAAGGGAAACCATGTGAGCCTTTGAGATTTTGATCAAGTTGGGTCCCGGTTGACAGAGATAGAGAGAGATTTTGCGGCGTCTTTTCTCGGTTTCCCATTTCGGATGGTGACCCTTCTGATTTGATATTTACCTAAAACGTCAAGGCATTAGAGAGTATGAGAACAGGGACCTCTACTCGTTGTCTTGCCTATTCTTTTCCTTATCTTTTTTTTTTTTGTCGGCGAGCAAAGTTTTGCACGAAACTAGGGGGGAAGAACATTGATACATTTTTAGTACGAGCTCATGATATGGGATGGAAATGTGGATTTTTATTAGATTCACAGGATTTTCGTATAAGATTTCGTGAGACCACTATCAATTATTGTAAAAGCTTAAGTTGTTAGATAAAATCGTGATTTAATATTTAATTTACTCTAACATTCCCTCTCTCACTTAGTCTGAACTTTTTGTCTAGTACCAAGCATGGATATATTTAATTGAGGAGGCAAATAGGTCCTAGAAAGATTTAAACTTGGGACCCCTTGGCTCTAATATCATGTGAAATTTTGTGAGATCATTGTTAACTGTTTTGAAAATTTAAGCCGTCATATGAAGGCGTGATTTAATATTTAATTTACTCTAACAATTCAAGCTTTTCGATTTATGTAATCGCCATCCGTGCATGTAGGGTTTTCCCATCAACTTGAACAAGGAGGCGAGCATGGCTCCCTGAGTCGTTACATATGTTTTTGGAGACACCATAAAATTTTTTCTGGGGACACCATCAAAGTTTAAGTTGTACGAATGTGCAATCTAATATATAAGTAGTGTAACACTCCCTCTCACACATAAGCTAAACTTTGATATAATATTTAGGAGGTGAGCACCGATTTAATAGACAAATACTTTAACATTCCCCCCCCCCACTACCACGAATAAACTATCTATTTTAGACTTCTTAGGGGTGAGCATGGTTTCAAAATAGAATCGAGAACCAGAGAGCCGAACCGGTAGGAACCAGTGCGGTTCTAGTTTCCAGGATATGCAAAACGCAAGTTCTAGGTTCCAAAAATTGGGGAACTGATTTTGATGGTTAAGTTCCTAGAACCTAGAACAAGATTTTGTGTTTTGCTTATTCTATATCTTCGCGCAATCCTATAGTATTCCATGGCATCCGATGATCAGTGTGTAATCTGAAACTACTAGTCTAAACTTTCATTTTCGGCATATCCATGACTGAGATTTTTACTTTTTTAATGTTTTATATTTTTTGTGTCTAAATATAAGTTGTGGTTAGTGGATTATAACAGCAAATAATGGTTATTAGAATGAATGATTCACTGTAATTGTTCAATTAAGAATACAAGTAGAACATGGTAGATCCTAAAATCTAGTCCCTAGAACCTATAACAGAGTAAGTTCTAAATTCTAGAGTATGTACGGTAAGTTTCAAGTTCTAAAAATTTGAGAACTAGTTCCAACAGGTAGATTTTAGGTGGAACCTAGATCGACTCTGAAACTGCTCATCCCCTAACACTTATGGATTAGCCGACAATTGCAAAACCAACCAATTTGATTCTCAGTTCCAATCTTTCGTGAGCGCTTGGTGAAACCCATCACCGATACTAACATTAAAGCGTGCAATTAAGAAGTGACCCAACTTGAAGTCGATCGCTTCGTATTAAAATTGAAGTGTGCAAATTGATATATAGCGGCAAGTACGTATGTGCATAAAGGATTGAACTCTGAAATTTCTTATTCTAATATCAAGAGAAAAATTTTGTGCGACCACTAACGAGTATTTAAAAAGCTTATTCCGATTTAATATCTTGTGCATGGCATTCACACTAAATCTCACTAAACAACCTCACAAATCTCCGACACCTTTTGTTCTCCGTGTACACGGCATCTTCCTTTCGCTTCTCCCCAGAACAACCTGCGATTACTTAATTGCGAACTGTGGCATAACATGATGTCACCGCGCATGTCACCCACGACAGCGACTTCAGTGGACGTCCACCGTAATGAATAAAGAACCGAGAGAGCGAGCGAGAGATAAAGAAACAGGGTCGACCAGGTAGGAAGGCTACACGATTTGATATCGTCCATTACGAATTCGGTCGCAAAAGCCAGTGTGAACTGTCGCAAAGGTTGACGTTTCGGGGATTAGTCACGACAAAATCCTCTCTTTACTCGAACAGCGCCCACATCGGTTGTGGCCTGTGGTGATCGTCTGATGCCGCTGTTTCGCCAGGATTTCAGCCTCGATTCTGCTTCGGAAGACGTAGTAGACTCGACCATGGGTTCTTGACGTCTCATCCCTCGTCCTCCCGTTCTTTTCTTAAGGTTTACGTGATTATGTCAAACTTCTATATCCTTCCCTTCCCACTAGACCAAGGAAATTTTACGAGATAAAAAATTATAAAATTTATCACTAAAGTACAATTAAATTATAAAATTTTAAAAAAGCGTAATCAAATCTTAAAACTCGCTAAAACAATGCAATCAAATCATTCCGTAAATTCCGTCCAACTTGACAAATGGAAAATACTGACGTGGTATTTTATTACCTTCTCTCTCCTATACGATATTTTTTTTAATTATTTTCTTTTTCAAATTTTACTTAAATTATATTAAATAAATTAAAATAGACTTTTTTACATCAAAAAACCAAGTAAAACAAAAGGAACAAGTCCTCTCCTTCGTTGGTGGCTACTGCCACAACCCTCGGGAAGGGCTGGCGGAGGTTGCTTGGGCCTTGCAGAAGCCCGGCAACCTCAGCCGGCCCTTCTCGACGGCTATGGCAGCGGCCATCGCCTATAGTGTGTACTTGACATTTTTTCTTTTAACTTTTAGCTTTTTTATTTTTTCAATCTAATTTAGTTTGTGTTTTTTTAATTTTTGAATATTTTTGTTTGATGTGGCGCTTCGTGGGTGCCGCATTATCACCACGTGTTTTAAGTAAGTAATAAAATAAGATAGATCAACATTTTCCAGTACACTTATCCTAAACTTTTATCTGTTCTAGTTATCAAGTTTTTTCATGTTTCATTTAATCAATATCTATTAAAAAAATTAAATCGTCATATCTTGGGGTTAATATGGATTTAAGGTAGAACCAGTAATCGGATCGAACTGGCCATAAAAACCGATAAGGTTTCAGGTTCCCACAATTATTAGATTGATTCTCGATTCTAAAAAAGTGGAACTGGTAATGTGTAGTTTTAGTTCCCGGCTCCTAGGTATGAAACGAACCCATGTTAACCCTTAATTCTCTTTTAACTCTTGCTAACAATAACAAGCGCTGCCTCTCAAGTCTCGTCCGCCTCTCATCTTTTGGTTCTGCCTCATATTAACAACAAGCCGGCGCCCGCTAACTCAACATTTTATATTGTTTCCTTTTTCTCTGTTTTTAGTTTCTCACTGTTTCGTTCACCTACTGCCTTTTCTATTGCTAGTGAAGATCCCCATCTCCATTTGAGTGCTTTTGAAGTTGGCGTCAGTATATTTTTTAACAAATATAAATTTCTGCAGTTTACGTGATTATGTCAAATTTCTTAATCCTTCGAAGGCTACTAGCCTAAGGAAATTTTATAGGATAAATACACTAAAAGTTCTAAATTTTATCACAAAGATGTAATTTAGCTAGTCCTAAAATTTTTAAATTTTATCACAAAGATGTAATTTAGCTAGTCCTAAAATTTTTAAAAAGTGCAATTAAGTCTTGAAATTTGTCAAACTGATGCAATCAAGTCCTTTCGTTAACTCCATCTAACTTGACAAACGAAAAATGCTGACGTAACATTTTATTACTTTCTCTCTCCTACATGATATTCTTTATTATTTTATTTTTCAAATTATACCTAAATTAGATTAAATAAATTAAAATGGAAAATTATTTATTTCTAAAAACCAAGTAAAACAAAAGGAACAAGCCCTCGCCCTCACTGGTGGACACCGCCACAATCGTCGGGAAAGGCCGGCGAGGTTGGATTTATTTGGATGGGATGCATGGGGTTTCCTCAGGATCGGTTGCTCTGATACCAAATTAAATGTAAAATTGCGGAAGATTGATAATTGGGGAATTTGTGTAAATTTCAATATATAGAAATGAGTACATAAAGGGCCAATTTATAGTCTTTAATAAATAATTATCTAAAAAAATCAAATCAGAATTGCATAATCAAAATAGATATAGAATTAAGAGGAAACATCCTAAATATCTCTAACATGTAAACAATACATTAAGTGTAAAAAGGGGTCAGAATTCATTTTATCAATCAGATCCACATTTATACGTAACTCTTACCTCTATCGCTTTCTATCATCTTTATTCCAATACTTTCTTTGTACTTGAGGTTTCCCGTCTCCCTTGTTACTGCTAATTAAACAAGGACGACGCGTGTTTGACCAAAAAAAAAGGACGCGTGTTAAATGACATCAATGCTGCACCGCACTCAAATTCATGGAGTTTTCTTCTGTCCACCTTCATTTTGAGAGAGATTATTCGTTTCCTATATCTCTAAAGCAAATAGTTTAAGAGGTGGTCGGTGGATCTCGATAGTAATGGAGTACAAAAATACGTTGTGCCGATGTATCAACCTCTCCAAACGGTGAATCATCTTTTTGCGCAATAAAATTGTAATCCTCCCATCATTGCTGCCTTTGCAGGCATCATCTAATAAAGACGAAATTTTCAGCATCATTTAACATCACGGTGTTTCGAGTAAGTATATCGAAACGCTTTTTGTTAGTCGACAATCGATGATAACATTGGAAAAGCTAAAGATGACACTCGATGATCTACATCGTCCAAGGTCTATTCAATGCACCATGCGTACAACCGATACAAAGCGAAAGAGCCGACTCCAAGACAGAATATGGCCAAAAGACAAGCTATAGAACGAGAGTGTAGCGATACAAGACTATCCCACTCAATAAGACTCGAAAGATCACACTGATAGTGTACGTGTAATCAGCACAGCTCTTATTCCTAATGCATAACGAGCACATGCATGGACACATCATCTCTGGCGCACTCAGCTCTCGGTGGGAGGCTTGTGCGGTGGCTTCTCTCCCTTCCCCTTCTTTGGCTCCTCCCCTTTCTTTGGTGGCTTGTGCTCGGGGAACGGCTTCTTCGCATCCTCCTCCACCTCCTCTACGAGAATGTGCCCCTCGTGCGGTGGCTTGCCTCCCTTCCCCTTCTTTGGCTCCTCGCCTTTCTTTGGTGGCTTGTGCTCGGGGACTGGCTTCTTTGAGTCCTCTTCCACTTCCTCTACGAGAATGTGGCCCTCGTGGGGTGGCTTGTGCTCCGGTGGTGGCTTCTCTCCCTTCCCCTTCTTTGGCTCCTCGCCCTTCTTCGGCGGCTTGTCCCCGGGGAATGGCTTCTTCGAGTCCTCTTCCACCTCCTCTACAAGAATGTGTCCTTCGTGCGGCGGCTTGTGCTTTGGTGGCGGCTTCTCGCCTTTCTTTGGGGGCTTGTTTTCGGGGAATGGCTTTTTCACCTCCTCAGCTTCCACTTCCTCGGCGAGCATGTGGCCCGGGTGGTGGTGGTGGGGCGGTTTCTTTCCGGGGAATGGCTTTTTGTGGGAGTCCTCCTTTTCGGCCTCCTCGATGAGGATGTGCTCGGGAGGGTGGTGCGGGGGCTTGGGTTTGGGGAATGGCTTTTGCGAGTCCTCTACTTCGACGTTCTCTAGGAGACGACGACCCCCGACAGGGTGGTGCTTGTGGTGTGGTTTGTGCTCTTTTGGTGGTTTAGGGTGGTGGCCGTCGCAGAAGACGGTGGTGGCGAAGAGCGCCACTCCTAGGAGCAACACTAGCAAGTGCTTGGATGACATTGTGCGCTTCATTTTAGCTCAGGGAAGAAGATGTATGAGATGGTGTTGGAGTTAGAAGCGAGGGAGTGTCTCGATTTATAGTGTTTTTTGGGACTTACGTCGTCGTCAGCAAGCATGTCACTCGATGCCTTAGGATTTTGCTTTGCCTTTGCAATGAAACTGCGCATCGTCGAGGTACTCTTTTGGTCGCTCGAGAATGTGATGGGGTGGGGTCCGTCTTTAAAAATGGCCTTTATGGTTGAAAAGATTGACAATCAGGCCCTAATTTACTGCTCTCTCTGAACAGATTTAGACCGCCAGATGGCAATTAGGAGGGGTCCATCTTTAGTGTCAATTCTCTCTCTTAAAAAAGAAGTGGCCATTTGAATGTGCAATTGGTGAAGCCGGACACGAGAGTCGCGGACTCCACGCCTAGTTGAGTAGAGGAGCAGAGGTAGCTTCTATAACGCAACCCCACATAGAAATGGAGAGGCGGCCGTGGATATGGAACCAAAGACTTCATCAGTGGAATGGGCATAAAATCAGGTCTCAGAACAGAATAAATACTAGATATATTAAGTGGCGCATGCCGATTATAAGTTTGGTAATTCGCAAATAGAATTAAGCGGGGCTGTCTTAAAATTATTTTTTTTCTATAATCTGCAGTCACCTATCTAACATGAAACGTCATGCAAGTCTTATGAGAACCAGTTAAGTTTATGGGACTAGACCAATAATAATAATAATAATAATGGAAATAAATGCATAGCTAATGCATGGGACTAAATTAGAGTAAGTGTAATAATGACATGCTTATTCCATAGTTTGATTTGCGCGAAGGGATAACTATTTTGGGACTGTCTCTTTGCCACATTGGTAATTGCCGACGTTGTGCTTTAGTTAGAGCCGATCGTCTTATGTGGCACGGCCAGCGCTAATACGGACAATTTTTTTAATTTTTTAAATTTTATGAAATTTTTTCTTTTTTTCCTTTTCTTTTCTAATATTTTTCTTTTTCTTTTCTTTCCATTTTTTTTTTCTTTTTCCCTCCTCTGGCTATTGCTAGGCCTTGTCAATGGTTGGCAGAGGTCGCTGGCCTCGAGCAAGGGTGGGTGAAGGCGGCCCTTGCTAGCCCCAGCGTAGGTGTCCCTTGCTTGAGGTCAACAGAGGTCATCGCCCATCAATGAGGCCGGGTGATAGCCGATGCAGGAAAAAAGGGAAAAAGAAAAAAAGAAATGGAAAGAAAGAAAAGGAAAGGAACAAAACGAAAAAGAAAAAAGAAAATCATACAATTACAAAAATTGTTCATGTCAACAAAGGTCGCATCAAGTAAGACAGTTGGCGCTGACTAAACCACTACGTCATTAATTTCTATTCAAAATTAGTCAGAAGGACTAATTTGGCAAATTATTTAAAGGTTTAGGACTATATTAGTAAATCATCAAAATGTTTAAAATTAAATTGGTATAATTGAAAGGTTTATGGCTAAATTGGCAATTTATCAAAATATTTAAGATTAAATTGCCACAATTAAAAGGTTTAGAATTGAATTGTCTGTCGTACAATAGATTTATATTTTTTTGGACAGTTTTCCCGTCTAAGAAGTAAGAATGTATTGGACTATCAAAACACTACTATATGAATCTATAATATTTCTAAAGCTTATCTAATCAACACAAAGGCTATATTTTCCTCCGCCCTCCTTATATTTATGGAAATTTATTGTGTATATTGTTAAAACGCAAGTAAATTATGGACCATAAGTGAATTGACAATTAAAGTAAGTATCATTTATTATTATAAATCAAAATTATTTTTATTTGTACTTTTAAAAATAAGATAAATAGGGATTGTGGTAAGCGCTAGAAGCTTCCACCATTGATGGTTGGAGGAAACTTCCTCCAATTATGCCTTTAGTTGGTGACTTACGGATTATGGACAATGTCCACTTGCAAACTTAAGTAAAAATAAATGTGGGTTATGTCCACATTTTTAAATCAGAAAATTGGTTGAAGAAAGCTTCATCCAATCAAAGATGGAGGGGGACATGGCCCTTCTTTATAGGCGTTTAATGTGATCCGTTTATCAGGACGCCCATTAATTACAATTTTCTACGTCATTTAATATACTAAATTTGTTGATTACCCTAAAAATATCTCACATTCCCAAATACTAGTATCAAGACACAAATAGTGGACGCATTTATCAAGATGATTTACAGACATAGATTTGATCATAATGATTATCACCCCATGTACGGGTTGAAAACTCAAATCCTAGATTGAAAGAGTGACGCATGGAACCATGGATGATTATATTAATGTCACATATTGCTACATGAACTTTTTTATCGCTCCCTTTGCACTTCCCCTCCGAATTATTTTCTCTATCTTTCATGGGGAATTTACAAGTTAACACAGAATACTCTTATTTTATCACGAATTTGTTTAGTTTGATCGCTATTTAGTCAAGTAACTTCATGAAACCACAGGTTTCTCACTATACTTAATTATATAGGATACTTGAAAGAAATAGTGTTACAAAGTCCTGGTTGTGTGGTTAGTATTCTATGTTTTGTCGGTGAATAAATTATCTTCCTAAAACCTATGTGCCTAACCAGACCAGCTTCTCATTTTAATATACCTAATTTCCATATGTGAAGAAAACGATGGTATGGGAAACTTCAGAAACATGATACGAAGATGTGGCCTAATCGTGCCAAACCTGATTTAATAGAATAACGAAGCATAACAGATGCAACCCAATGAGCCTTCGTGACATCGCTCAAGTCACTATTCAAATTGCTGCACGATGAAGGGAAAGCATGGGAGCCTTTGAGATTTGGATCAAGTTGGGTCCTGGTCGAGAGAGAGAGAGAGATTTTGCGGCGTCTTTTCTCGGTTTCCCATTTCAGATGGTGACCCTTTGATTTTATACGGAACTAAAATGTGAGGGCATTATAGACGATGAGGAAAGGGACAGCTAGTCATCATTGTCCTGTCCACTCTTTTCCTTATCTCGGCGAGCAAAGTTTTGCACGAAACTAGGGGGGAGGAACATTGAAACATTGCTAGTACGAGCTCATGATCTGGGATAGAAATGTAGATTTTTATTAGATGCTTCGGATGATTGAGCCTTTCGATTTGTGTAATGTCCATTGATGCATGTGGGGTTTTCCTGTCCTCCTAAATAGGGAGGCGAGCATTGCTCCTAAGTCATTATGTATGTGTTGGGAGACGCTGTACATTTTTTGTGAGATCACAGGCAAAGTTTAAGTTATTAAATAAAAGTGCGATATAATATATAAAAATACTCTAACGTTCTCTATCACTCATAAGCTAGACTTTGAACTAAGAATTAGGAGGAGAGCATCCGGTTAATCTATAAATACTCTAACGCTCCCCCTTATGAATAAACTATCTATTTTAGACTTATAGATCGACCGGCGGCAGCAAAACCAGCTAATTCGGTTCTCAATTTCAATCTTTTGTAACCAGTGGCCACGGGGTTAGTTTTCAATTCTACGTCTGAAACTGATCACCTATATTAACATTAAAGGATCCAATTTGAAACAAATCACCCTTATTAAAATTTAAAGTTATAAACTGAAATGTGTATGGGCATTAAATAATTTGAATTTAGGACCTATTATATATATTCTAATATCAAGTAATATAATAAGTCGCGGACACCTTTCCTTCTCTGTGTACAAGGGAATACGGCATCTTCCTTTCGCTCCTCCCCAAGAACACCCGGCGATTACTTAATCACGAACAGTGGCACAACATGATGTCACCGCGCATGTCACCGTCGACAGCGACTTCTGTGGATCGTCCACGCCATGTCACCCACGACAGCAAGAAAGAAACGGGGCAGACCGGATCGGAAGGCCACGGGATTTGACATCCTCGGTTACGAATTCGGTCGCAAAATGCCAATGTGAACGGCCGCAAAGGTTGACGCTCTGCGACGTGGGGATTAGTTACGACAAAAT
>CM062260.1:27600089-27643533 GCA_031216405.1 Syzygium malaccense
TGCTCGATCTTTTTGATAATCGATTATCCCTTAACACTTTGGACAATAAGGAATCCCATTCTCTAGGATTATCCTTTATGTGTTTTTTTATAAGACTAATTAAAATTTTGTTAGAAGCCTCGGCCTGTCCATTGGCCTAGGCGTGATAGGGCGTGAAATGAACCATCTTAATCCCTCTAGACTTAGTGAGATCCAAAATTTCTTGTCCAGTAAACACAGTTTCTTGATCGGCTGTTTTCATTTCAAGTATACCAAAAGGATGCATAATATGCTCTTCTATAATTCTTTCACGATCTTTTGTGTGATAATTTTATAAAAGGCTGCTTCAACTCACTGTGTAATATAATTGGTGGTAACCAAAATAAAACTATGATTTTTTTATGAAGGAGGATATATTTTTCCTATCATATCCATAGCCCATCCTCTGAATGGCCATGATTTAATAATAAGTTTCAACATTGATGCTGAGACATGTTGAATTGGACCATGTTTCTGGTAAGGCTCACAACCTTTTGCCTAGTCGATATCATAGTTGACCAAAAATACCCATGACGATGCAGTAACCATTTTATTCTAGTTCCAGCTTGATGTGCGCCTCATATTCCTTCTTATTCTTATGCCATGGCCAACATTGACTCATTTTTACTTAAACATCTTAGCGATACCCCATTGATGGTTCTTCGATATAACTTGCCGCCTAGCAATAAATATTTAAATGCCTGTCTTTTGAAGTTCTTATCTTTGGTGACTTGGTCTTTCATATATTCGATAAGTGGTTTTCTCCAATCCTCTTGGTCACTACCGACGCCTTATTCTTTAGATGGATGGGCACGTATCATCAACACTCAATATTCGGTCCAAGGCAATATTTTTACTTTGGTGATAATGAAATTGACTAATTCTTTGATATTCTGTATCCAGTGGCCATTCAAGCTAACTTATTGGTTTCTGCAATCTTGTCTCTTTTGATATGTATTAATTCATTATTAAAAAACTACCTAGCAATTCTTTTGCCAACATATAATATCAAACAATGTTCTTATTGAGGCAATGATACTCTCCAGTCAATTGTTTAATAACAAGCTGGGAGTATCCATTTATTTGCACAAATTGCACATTCATGCAGACTAAATTATTTAAGCCGACTATCAATCCTCATATTCCGCTCATTTATTCAAACACTCGAAATCAAGCTTAAACATAAATTTAGTTCTGTGTCCTCGCGGAGACATTATAAAAATTCCTATACCTGAGAATTTGTTTGCACAAGATCCATCAAAATGTAGAGTCCATAGCACTACTTGTATTAGATTTTCACATTTTTCTTCTTCGATGTGCACCATTGGATACTTTGTGATGAGATCGATAACTGCTTGTCCTTTTACCGCTTTAAGTGGGGTATATATCAAATTGATTTTTGACAGGGCAAAAGCCCATTTTGTGATACAGCCTCTAACAATCGGCTTAGTTAACATATATTTGATTACATCTGTCTTGCATATTACATGAATCATAGTTAGCAACATATAGTGGCATAATATATTACAAGAGAAATACAAGGACATGCATAATTTCTCAATAGAGGTATGTCTCGTCTCGGCATGATTCAACATTTGGCTAAGATAGTATACCGCCCGCTCTTTGCCTTCGTTAGTCTCTTGTGCCAGCATGCTTCCGATAGTTGTATCAGTCGCCAACAAATAAAGTTTCAATGGCCTACTTGTTTTAGGTGGCATTAAAACTAAAGGATTAATCAAATATTCTTTAATCTGATCGAATGTTTTATTTTATATTTCTCTTCCCAAACAAATTCCTCTTGATTTTTTAGTTTAAGTAGAAGAGAAAAAGCTTAGATTTTGCTAGGCAAGTTAGCAATAAATCGGTGTAAGAATTTTTTTTTTTTACCTATAATCATTTGCAACCGCTTCTTATTTGTCAGTGATGGTAACTCTAGGATTGCTCTAGCTTTTTCTTATCTATTTCAACCTCCCTCTGATTAACTAAGAATTCTAGGAGATTCCCGGTCTTAACTCCAAAAGCACATTTCAAGGGTTTTATTTTCAATTTATACTTCTGCATCATAATAAAAACCTGCTCAAGATAGTTTAGATGACTTATCAGGTTTGATTCAATGATGATATCATCTATATAAACTTCCACGAGCTCGTCGATCATATCATGGAAATGACCTCGGTGCAAACCTCCTTGCGGGTTGTTTATGCAGTTGAGGTCCTTTCTTAATTGGCAGCTTGTGCTCCATTACGTTTGTTCCTAATCCAAGCATTTCATGGTAATCCTAAGCAAAACAATCCTTATACTTTTAGAGCAATCGAATCAATTGTTCCCTGAACTCTTCATTCAACAAAGCACTAACATATATTGGTCTCACTACAAAAAAAAAACAAGGATTTAGTCACGAAAAGTGAGCAACGAAAAAGAATTCGTTGCTAATTTGCGATGGAATTTACGAATAATAAGAAATTCGTTGCTAATTTGCGATGGGATTTGAGACGAAAATAACTTTCGTGGCACATTCATCGCAAATTTCGTATCTAAATTTTTTATTTGCTGAATTTTTAATATAATACGTTTGTTGCTAATTTGCGTCGTCGCTAAGCTCGTCGCATAATTACACTACAAAAATAAAGGATTTAACCACGAAAAATTTGTGATGAAAGCAAATTCGTCGCTAATTTGCGGCAGAAATAACGATGAAACATATAAAAGTTCGTCGCAAAATTTTGGCGATGAAAACCAAGTTCGTCGCTAAATTAGCCTTCGACGAAGGGACGAACATTTAAAAGTTCGTCGCAAAATTCTCCTTCTCTCTCCCCTTCTCTCTCCTCTCTCTCTCTCTCTCTGCGAGAGCGCGAACGATTGGGGTGTTGAAATTTGGGGTGTTGATCGTGCGATTGTTTCCGTGGGGGGTGGGTGGTTCGGCGGCTCGTGTTTGCGCTCGCGCTTCTTGGGTCGCGGTGGGTGTCTTGTGGGTCGATGTTCTTTGCTGGGTTTCTCGGGTTCTTGGGGATTTATGGGATTGTGTGTGTGTGTGTGGGTTTTCTTGGAGCGTTCTTGAGGATTTCTTGGTTTCTTGTTCTTGGGTGAGGTGGGGGCTGAAACCGCCGCCGAGTGCGAAGTTCAGTTCTTTGCGAGCCGCGAGCAGGGGACAGCCGTCCCCGGCGGTTATTGGTCGTGAGGGCTAGTGAAAATCGCAACGATTCTGTTAAGAAGTTGGGGATGACGGATGCGGAATGCGAAGCTGCTGTTGTGGCGGGGAATGTGCCCAAAGCGCCTCCGGTCCCCCGACCAAGCCGGAGGCCCCCGGCTGGAACTCCTGTCGTCCGTTTGCTGGCGAGTGTTCAATTTAACTGCTTTGTTGAGCTTCACGGGCGTAGCGGCATGGAGTGGCTGGACTATGTGTTGAATTTGTGCTTCTTACTTTGCCGATGTATTTCTCATCATACCCACATTTTCCTGCTTTTCAGGTTCCCGACCTCCCTGATTGGTTTTTGTTTGTGTAGCCATTGAGTCGCCGCCCGCGTCACAATCGAAGATCACCGGCCCCGAGATCAGCTTTCCAGGAGACAAGTTTGTCCCCGGTAAACTTTGTCTACCCACTTTTTATTCATGAAGATTTGTGAGACATCTCTCAGGTGCAGTGCTTTGTAGATTCAATCCATGTGAACTAACTTAGCATCTTGGGAAACAATATTTGCAGGTGAGGAAGATACTCCGATTGGGGCTATGCCAGGATGCTATAGGCTTGGTTGGAGGCATGGGCTTGTAGAAGAGGTGAGTCAGTCAATGTGGGCTTGTCAACGTATGGAATTCAAAGCATCCATGTCCTCTTAATGATTAGAAGGCCTTATACGCCTATTGGTATTGAGGAATCAGTTGGAAGATGTGATGGTGCAGATGGAAATATGATGGTGGTCTGTCAAATGATTGTCTCTGTCTTGTGTTTAGAGTAGACTTGGAAGATGTAGTGGTTCAGATGGAGCTTCGAATGGTGCTCTGCCAAATGGGGTCCTTTTCTTTTCTTTTTCTTAGAGTAGATGATTCACTAACCCTTGAAAAACTGCTCCATTTTCCAGAATAGAAGGGGACAAGCAAAGAAAGAGTTTAATTTTTCTGGAAAATCCCTGCAAATTTAGATAGAATTCTCCATGCTAGTACCTCTCTGTTGTCTCTGTAGATATCTATAGAGCCTAATCAAAATTTTTCTAAACCCTTCAAAACTTTTGATACAGGTGGCGAAGGCTCGTGATGTTGGTGTTAATAGCATTGTACTCTTCCCCAAAGTGCCTGATGCTCTGAAGGTTTTGGTTGTTCCTCCTGTTTTATGTCCTGGTTCATTGAAGTCATTTAATCTGATTTCCTTTGTCTTAAACTTCCGGTATTAGTCTCCCACTGGAGATGAAGCATACAATGACAATGGTTTGGTGCCAAGAACAATACGATTACTCAAGGATAAGTACCCTGATCTCGTAAGTCAAAATGTTGAAGGCGTAGTTCTGAGCATAGGGTCCTTCCTGTTTCATGGTTTTCTATCTTTAATATTGCCTTCTGATTCTATTGCCATGTAGGTCATATACACTGATGTTGCTTTAGACCCATATTCCTCAGATGGACATGATGGTATTGTCAGAGAAGATGGTAAGAGCCTCAATTATCTCCATGTTAAAGTTTTACAAAAAAATATACGTGCAAAAATAGTTTCTAGGAAAAAGTAAACCTGAGGACTAAAAAGCATGTGAGTTTAATTTATATCTACTGTTTGGAAGTTTGTCCATGAGTTTTTGGCCAACAGAAGATTATCAGCTGACAAGTGTAAGGCACAACAGAAGTTGTGCGATATATCTACCTTTTTCTTATGCTCTCTGATTGGTCAATTGCATTTTTGTTGTGAATAACTTTAATTTTTCAGTGTTACTCTCTGTGGAGGGTTTTTTTTATGTGAATCTTCTATATTAATCTGCTTATGCTGTCCACATCGCCCGGATATTATGATTTGAGAGAGAAATCTGTTACTACTTATCAATTATGTACTTCGTCAGTGTTTACCAGGAAACTAATTGGCCTATAGGGATTGGGTCATGGTCTTAGCTATTATACATAAAACCTGTTGTCCTTTATGTATGTTGCTAACTTTCTCCTGCAATGTTTTGCTTTTCACTTAAGTGTCCTTATATTCACTGAGCTATATCTATCTTTCTTTTAGGATCTCGATCTTAAGAAACCAGGAGTGCGCAAGTTCACCAAAAGATGGGAATTTGAAGTTACTACAGCAGAAGTGCTGAGAAAAGCTGATTTCAGGGTAAGCATTGGGTTGATCATATTCTTTTGTTTAGAATTGTCAAATAGTATACCGGATATGTTGAACTGACGAGCACGTCTTATGAGCAAGAGGTGCTTTGATGATCACTGTAAATCATTCATGCCCTTCTGATTAAACCTTTTTCAAGCATGTTTCCTGCTTCATGTGATATGGTTAATACCTTCAGCATGCTGAAGCTTTTAAATTGGTTGATATTTCTTTGGAGATTGTATATCTCTTGGGGCCATTGATACCATGTCACTCTTATTACAGGCAATACGTATCTCTGGTTATTTGTGCTCTACTGATGTTTCTCTTCCATTTTGTTCTGCTTAGTTCTGCTTTTCTAGTTGTTAAATGACCAATCTCAGCTAGATGCCTGATCTACTGATGTAAAGAGTGGTCATTTTCCCCAGAGTGAAGGAAGGCCACTATCCCGTTTTCGTTATGTAACCCCATGTATTTATAAGAAGAAACCTCTTATTCAGATCAAGGGGTGAATGACATAAATTTAGGTGTTGCCAGAGTTTATCTCGATGTCAGCATGAGTTCTCTCTAAGTGCTGTAGTTCGCCTAATAATATATGAATAACATAGCTTGCATGAAACTTTTGCATACTTGGATGGTTTGTCATGTTCTGTTGGTATCTTTTTGCTTAGAGGTTTACTTTTTCGATGTTCAATTTTCTGCAGAATGTGAGGTTCCTTGCAAATTTCATAACCGCTGCCGGAATAATAATCAAGAGGAGCTCGGTAAAGTTCAACTATCAGTTAGGTTATGGAAATTAATTGAGCTGCAAATTGATTTTCTTATTTATTTGCCGTTTGTCCCTTTTTGTAGACTCGCATCAGCGCCAAGGCGTAGAGGAAGGTTGCGAGGGAGATCAAAACCGCTCGAGCTTTCGGCCTCATGCCTTTCACGACGATGGGAACGAAATCCTTCGTCTTTGGAAAAAACAATGGAGAATCTTGATGAGGATTACGAGTATGAGGCCTTTGAGGGGACGGGTGGTGACATGGAATGAGTGACGCGATCCCGATGCCACCGAGGTTTATGTGAGGATTGTCCATTTGACTTTTCAATCTCATCCTGGCATGCTCCTTTGACTTCTCTTTCTTTCTGTACTTTCCAATTTTGGGCAAGTTCATAGCGTTGGATCAGAGCAGAGCCCTGTAGAGATTTCTGATGTTGGATAAACTAGGCTCAAAGAGCCATTCTTGTGGAAATTGTTGATGAATGTATTTCATTTTCATATTATTATAATATTTTGATGTTATCAAGTGCTTAAACAATGTTAAATATAAATTTTAGAAATTAATTTTGCTGTTAATTAGATTTAAAATCGAAAAATAAAAGAAATGATTTTATCATATGATCACAAATTCAAAAATAAAATTTTGTCCCTAAACAATATTTGTCGCAAAGTTTTTTTTGGTAAGGAAAAATGGGGAGAAAAAAAAAGAGTAAACCTCAAAAGAATTAATAAAAATTCGTTGTTAAATTCGTTTCAGAACAATGCTCGTGGCAAAAGTCAAAATTTTTCGTGGCAAAAAGTGGCAAATTAGTGATGAATTTTGCCACAAATAAGTTTGTTGCAAATTACCGACCAACAAAAAATTTGTTGCAAATTAGCGACGAATTTTGCCACGAATACAATTTATGGCAAATTAACGACGAATTTTATCGTGAATAATTGGCGACAAATTTTGCCACGAATATAGTTCATGGCAAATTATAGATGAATTTTGCCACGAATAATTAGCGACGAATTTTACCACGAATAATTAGCGACGAATTTTGCCACGAATAGAATTTGTCGCTAATTTGCGACGAAAGTCGAAACTTTTCGTCGCTAAATTTTGCGATGACGAATTGGTGATGAAATTTTTTTCGCCGCAAATTCATTTAGTAGTGAAATTTGCCAAATTTTTCATGATAAAATTCATTGCTAAAACCTTATTTTTTTGTAGTGTCTACGACGTTGCTCGTCACCGATATCTATTTCAACTAAAGGATCTTGAGTCTCTAGCTCTTTATTCTCTTGCTTAAGTGGCGACTCTTCACAATTTGCTATGCAATTGGCAACTTATATTGACTACTTAGTGCATTCGGCTAAGTAGGCCATATACCTCTTATCGAGTTCATCTAATAATATAAGGTTCTCCATGGACAACCTTCTAATTGCCTCGTCAGCTCATTCTTGGGTATGCACTCGATGCCCTTCTTGGCAAAGCGGTAGAAAGCCATGTCTTTTGGGTCAACTCTTGATGGTTTTGTAACACGTGTTATCGATGACATCTTTGTTGGGATCTTGATGTATTCGCAGTGCATGTGCCTGGGTCATGTACACATTGTGATTAGCCTCGACGTACTAGACTTTATCTCCGTTCAAAGAGGCCCACATTTGGTGTAGTGTAGATAGCACATATTGGTTTTTGTGAATCCAATCTCTCCTAACAACAAGTTATATAATCCATCGGTTTCGATGACGAAGAATGAGGCCTTTGGTGACTTTGACCCAACGGTCAGATCTGCAATGAACACTCCCTTGACTTCGCTTATCCCTTCTGTGGAATCCGAGAGTGCACATCTGAAGGAATGATCTCGTCTTCCCTCTTCCCAAGTTTTGTGAAGAATTTATAAGGGACAAGGTTCATTGTGGACCCTTTGTCAACCAACACCTTGGAATTGGGACTGCCGTCGATGTTAGCAAATATGTTAAGGGCTTTGAGATGCCTAAAGTTATATGTGAGTAGTTTCTCGAATTCCATCACCTCTTAATATGAGAATTGAAACTTAGCCATATCTTCCTCATCAACAATTGGATTTTCATTATCCGCTACCTTTATCGATGCTTCTCTAAATTTGGCAGGCAGTTTAGCTCTAACCATGCTTGAAGTAATTGGTGAAATTCACCTCGAAAGTATTGCAGGTCTCCGCTCGAATTCATTTTCTTTCGGTGATTCTAATACCTTTGATTCTTCATTGGTTTAAACCGACTCCTCGGGATTTCTTTTTCAAGCTAAACTTCTCAGTCTGAATTTCTTAGGTAGCCTGACCTATATGGATTTGACTTGCTGTTGTAACTCATGGTGATTGTTGGAAATTAAGGTTGTTTACTCTACCATTGTCAAAAATCGTTTTCACCTGGTACACGGCACTACTAGCCAATTCCGTTTACTCTTGAGAGTAGATTGAAGCATTGTTTCATAGTTGGTTCTAGAGGGCTATCCCCGATGCGACTGTTGCAGACTTTGCACTTCTAAAGCAACAAAAATATAAGTCAGTGGAGCAGCTTATTTCTCGATTCAAGAAGGCAAGAAATAGATGTCTTTTACCATTGCCAGAAAGGTCTTTTGCCCAAATAGCCTTTGGCAGTATGAAGTTTTCCATAAGTGAGAGGATAGAAGGGTAACCAATTAATGACCTTTTCCAACTAGTAACCAGGGCAATTAGACTTGAGAACTTGCTCAAGGAGAAAAACAGAAACCTGGTAAACATGATGTGACCTTTGTGGACAAATATGAACTTCACATAGGTTGAGACTAAGGGGAGTATGCTGAGGTAGCTGTTGGTAATGTGGTGATCGATGAATCGTATATTTATCGAGCATTAAAACCAGCAAGGACTAAAGAAAAGCTGAAAGAGAGCATTTTAATGAAAGCAAATGATACTCAGTATTATACGTTCGATGTGAATAGGATGGACGATATTTTTTTGTCTTCTTTTAGCTGATGGCCAAATAAAGTTGACCGAAGGCCAAACAATACCAAGCAAAAAAGAATCAGAAAACAAAAAATATTGCAAATGGCACCACTCATGGAGCCATAATATTGCCAATTGCATTGTCTTCAGAAATATGTTCAAGAGGCGATTCGGCAGGACAAGATCAACTTCACCAATGAAAAGGAAAGGGCTCCAACGGTGACAATGAAATTCAGATGGAAGAAACCACAACTGAACCTCTGCGCTCTGTGCTGGATGCAAAAAGGAAATTAGTCAAAAAATTCGTCATCATCCCAAAGAAAAGATATCGCAAGGAAGACTCCCTAACATGAGCATAAGAAATAACCGTCAATTGAGTGGTACCAGTAACCTTGGTACGGCTTGATAATTTGGTCCTCTTAGAGTGATTGATCGAATCACTTACCCTAGGTGGCAACATTTGAAGAAATAATCATATAAACAAAGGTGTGGGGAAGGAGATCCTACAATTGGCACATTGGGTAAGGTATTGTGTACATCCAATTTGGATACAGCTCTGTATACGGGCGTAACATGTCCCACATCATACCTATACTCCCTCATTGTCTGGTTGATTTACTAATTCTACTCATGAACTACCACAAGAGGCATAGCGGCGGGTTGTGCTCTAGGTATAGGTTGTGGCATGAGTTGTGTTAAACATTGTGCAGTCGGTTGTGGCAACGGTTGTGGGGCATATTGTGGCAGCGGTTGTGGAACCAGTTATGGTGTATCCTGCCCCCTTTATAGGATCGGCGGTCCGCCTTGATTATTGACGATGGCATTAGGCCCAAACTGGATGGGCACCTTATTGCGTTGTGACGTCACCGTTGTCGGTTGTACATTTCCTATATTTGGTACCAGCGTGCTTTACTGAGTGTTTGGATTCACTACATTACCGCCATTGTTAGCATCTAGGTTGATTTGAACCAGATTAAGCAAGTTTGCCCCATTGGCGAGTGTTGACCCGCAATTCAGGGTCGTATTGATGGTTTTAGCCCTTTGCAAAAACCTAGGTGGTGGTGGAGGTGGCATAAATGAGAGATAGTATCAAATGTGATTTGAGCAGCAATAAGTGAAGGAACACACCTGGACACTGTCGGATTTGGATGATTGGTTTGCATTTGAACAGAATTATTTGAAGTTCCTTGTTCACTTGCAAACTCATGCAGGGTATTGACAATTGATGGCTTGATTACATCAGCAAGGTTCTTCGTAACATGGTTAGTTAATTCGTTATGATGTTCCTCAAGAAGTCTCCTAATTATAGCCATCATGATTGGACTTGGTTCTAATTGTCTTCTCAGCTTGTCACTGAGGTGTCTTGGAACGTCGACATCTCCACCTTGTGCTTGATCTGGCACTAGTTGTGCAATTAAAGACTCGGTGCATCCCACTCTCTCAATAGTAGGGCGTGGTGGCAAACTGTTACTTGTAGTATCGCTAGGATTTAATTGATTCCACATGCACACCATTGTATCTCCTCAAATTAGCCACACTCGTCTCACAAGGCGTGCCAAAAAGATATTTTGCTGGAATTACTCCCTCGAGGAAATATCTTTCACCAAATGTAGTTCTTCGGCTTTTAATTAAAGGTGACACGCCGAAATTTAATCGATAACGTGAATCTAAGAGCTATAACTAGTAAAGAAAAGTGCAATACAAGAAAGTAAAGATATTGAAAGATAGTAAATTTGTTTGATTTGTCCGGAGGGATCTAGTTGGACGTCTAGTGGTATTTATGAAGATCCAGTAGTAACCGCCTTCCAATGGTTTCCGGTAGTTGCATTTCTTCGAGTAGTTCCTATCAATGGTCTTCACTTTCCTCTGTTGTTGAAAGTTCGATGCCTACGACTTCATCATGTCACATTTCTACTTTCAAACCGTTACTCTTGTCATGCTTCATGATAACTGCTTCACAATCTTATCTTGACAGTTATCTTCTTTTAATGAACACATCATTCTCTCCAAAAGCGTTAGCTTGTTTCTTCCTAATTTTAACTGCCTTGCAATCGTGCCTCTATCAATGGCCCCACTACTTTCAAGTTGCTTTTCTTCAAACTAGTGACCGTACGACTATACCTTTTTGAACCTCTAAAGATCTTCAAATAGCATTTTGCTACTTCCTAGTTGCCAACATCCACATCACTATGCGTTGATTTCCGAGTAAATATTGCTGAGGTGCATCATCATTGGTTGGCCAAACGGCATTCTCCATTCTTATCAATAGAACTTTGCATGTGCCATGTGGTAATATTCATGTATTCCCTATGTAACCATTCACGCTTACGTGCTCAGCATGCGCTTATTGATGACCCGATCATATTTAGGTGTAATCAATCTCTTAATTTTAGTGTCAATTCTCTTTCTTGGAAAGAAGAAGCCATTTCAATGTGCAATTGGTCAAGCCGGACACGAGAGTTTCAGATTACATGCATAGTGGAGTAGAGTAGTAGAGACTATTCATCGATGAGAAGCTTGTCTTGAAAAGCTTCTATGGGGCAATTACACATAGAATTGGAGAGGCAGTAGTTGATATGGAAATAAAGACTTTATGAGTGGAATGGACATAAACCATGTCTCAAAACAGAATAATCCTGGGCATGCCAATGATAAGCTTGGTAACTCACAAATTGAAATAAGTGGGGCCTTGGCAATGGCCGGTCAAGGTCGCTAGCCTTAGGCAAGGGACGCCTATGCTTGGATGGGGACAGCCGCCCTCGCCAACCTTGGGCAAGTGTGGGCTGCCCTTGCCTAGATTGGGGAGGGTGATGTAGAACAGTTAGCCTGTGATTATCTTGAACAATGTGATCGCCGGAAATCTCGGCAGTTTTTCTGATTTTGGGGAAAACAACCATTTAGGCAGTTTCCTATATTATCATTTAGGCAGTTTCCTATATTATCATTGAGGCAGTTTCCTATATTACCAGTCAGGCAGTTTCCTATATTACCATTCAGGCAGTTTCCATTAGTATTAGGAGTCCTATCTCTATATATAGGATGTCCGTCTTGTAATGAAATCACAGTATTATTGAATAAAAATTTCGAGTTCTTTGGAGTTGTTCCAAATTTACGCTTTCTCTCTGCGTCTTTTGGTATCAGAGTAGGATTCTCCTGTGACGATGGTGAATAACGTGAATGTCAATCTCCCCACTGCTAAGGGCCGTGAGAACGAGCCTATTACGTGGATTGAGTTCAATCAATTCGTGGGTCAAACCGATCGGAGGTTTCAAGAGATTCTTGATACCCTCTAGCGTTTGTCCACAAACCATGCGCCTGGCATTCTTCCAGCCGAGCGAATTCCTGTCGCTCGTGATCCCGAAGATGCTATGGGGCGTGGAGGAATTCCTCGACAAAGGCGTCAAGACTATGTCGAGGATACGGAAGACGAAGACGATGATTTCCAGGAGATGCAGATTCGTGGTGGTGGCCGATACAGGGGATTCCAGGAGGAGCATGTTCGTGGGAATCGACGTCAGGGAGCATATCGACGAGATCCTGAACAGTATCAACTAAAGGTAGATCTCCCTACTTTCAATGGGAATTTGGATATTGAAGATTTCCTTGATTGGCTTTGGGAGGTTGAAAAATTCTTCGACGCCATGGATATTGACGAGGATCGCCAAGTGAAACTTGTGGCGTACAAGTTGAAGGGTGACGCTTCAGCTTGGTGGGAACAAACTCAATTGACGCGACGTCGACAAGGCAAGACTCCTATTCGATCTTGGGGTCAAATGAAACAGAAGTTGAAGAAGAGATTCCTCCCAACGGACTATGAGCAACTGTTATTTCAGCAATTCTAAAATTGCCGACAATCGAATAGATCGGTCCAAGCTTATACAGAAGAGTTTCTTCGACTCTCCACTCGCAATAACCTGGATGAGTCTGAGACACAACAAACTGCTAGGTACATTAATGGTTTGCGACTTAATATCCAGGATCGGGTTTCTTTGCATCGACTATTCTCTGTCGAAGACGCCTAGGATATGGCACGAAAAATTGAGATGCAATTGGAGAGGACTAGCCCTAGTACTCGTGGTAGAAATTATTTGGATCGTGGGTCATTTGCGAAAGGAAGACAGCTTGATGTTACGAGTTCTTCTAGTCAACAAACCCCTGATTCAAGCCGAGTACCAGGAAGTACTACGGGGACGCCTAAGAAAGCAGTCGCAGCAAGCAATCGCACTCCCAATTAGAATACTTAGAATCCATATGCCAAACCCCAACCGATCAAGTGCTACAAGTGTAATGAGTTGGGCCATCGTTTCAGCGATTGTCCTCGTCGTAGAATGACCAATATCATTGAACGTGACGAAGATGTGTATGAGGAGGATTGGGAAAAGGAAGAAGAATTGGGAGTGGAAGATGAAGTGGGCGAGCAAGTTAATTGTGTTGTGCATCGTCTATTGTTTGCTCCGCGGATAGAAGATACCCAGTGGAATCAACTTTTTCGCGCTCGCTGTACTGTCAACGGCAAAGTATGCGATATCATTATTGACAGTGGAAGTTGCGAGAATATAGTGTCAAAGGCCTTGGTGGATCACTTGCAACTAAAGACAAAGCCACATCCCACACCCTACATAATCGGGTGGATACGCAAGGGAGCAGAACTTAAGGTAAACCAATTATGCCGTTTACCTATTTCGATCTTGAAATCATATCAAGATACTATTGTCTGTGATGTTGTAGAGATGGATGCGTGTCATGTTTTACTGAGTCGGCCATGGCGATATGATGTTGATGCTATACACCGAGCTAGGAAGAATACGTATTCTTTTGTGTGGAAAAGGATTAAAATTACTTTGAGACCAAAGAGTAATTCCCCTCAGATTGTGAAGAAGCAGAATGCAGGGATTATGATGAACATCCAAAAGCGTGAAGGGATATATATGATTGTGGACAAAGGTGACCAGCAAGTTATGGTTCGTGTTCCCAACATTCTTAAGCCCTTATTAAAGGTATTCAGTGATGTTATGCCTGAGGATTTACCTGACGGATTACCTCCTTTGAGGGATATCCAGCATGAGATTGATTTTCTTTCAGGAGCTAGTCTTCCTAATTTGCTGCATTATCGAATGAATCCGAAGGAGAATCAGATTATACAGGAGCAGGTGAGAGATCTCCTTCAAAAGGGCTTCTTGCGTGAAAGCAAAAGTCCATGTGCAGTTCCTGCGCTTCTCACGCCAAAGAAAGACGGCACCATGCGTATGTGTGTAGACAGTCGTGCCATTAACCGGATTACTGTCAAGTATAGGTTTACGATTCCACGACTTGATGATATGCTAGACAGACTTGTTGGATCACGGATTTTTACGAAGATTTACCTTCGAAGCGGATACCACTAAGTTCGCATCTGCCCTGGCGACAAATGGAAAACGGCCTTCAAGACAAGTGCGGGTTTGTACGAATGGTTTGTCATGCCGTTTAGACTCACTAATGCACCTAGTACTTTATGGCGTTTGTTTGGGACTGATTTACAGTATAGTAGTTCTTTTCATCCCCAAACGGATGGTCAGACGGAAGCTGTGAATCGTACTATGGCGGATATTATTCGCTGCCTCTGCAGTGATATGTCTAAGCAGTGGGACCGGTATCTTGCTCTTGCTGAGTTCGCCTTCAACAACTCGGTTAACCGCTCTACTGGTACATCTACCGATACACCACAGCATACTCTAGATTTGGTTCCCTTGCCCAAGATTCTAGGCTATAGTGTCGCGGTAGAGAATTTGGCGACCAGAATTAATGAAGTCCAAGCTGCTGTGGCTAGTCAATTGGCTGCTTCTAATTCAAAGTATAAGGAGGATGCTGACAAACGGCGACGTTCGAAAATTTTTTAGGTAGGCGATGAGGTAATGGTTTTCCTGCGAAAGGAGCGTTTTCCTGTAGGTACCTATAATAAATTGAAGCACAAGAAGATTGGTCCTTGTAGCATCCTGAAGAAGATCAACGACAATGCCTATGTAGCTGACCTTTCTAGTGATCTCAATATTTCCCCTACATTTAATGTGGCAGACTTATTTGAGTATCATGCTTCCAATACACCCCTCTATTCTGATCATAACTTGAGGGCGAGTTTTTCCGAAGAGGGAGGGAATGATGTAGAACAGTTAGCCTGTGATTATCTTGAACAATGTGATCGCCGGAAATCTCGGCAGTTTTTCTGATTTTGGGGAAAACAACCATTTAGGCAGTTTCCTATATTATCATTGAGGCAGTTTCCTATATTACCAGTCAGGCAGTTTTCTATATTACCATTCAGGCAGTTTCCATTAGTATTAGGAGTCCTATCTCTATATATAGGATGTCCGTCTTGTAATGAAATCACAGTATTATTGAATAAAAATTTCGAGTTCTTTGGAGTTGTTCCAAATTTACGCTTTCTCTCTGCGTCTTTTGCGTAAATTTGGAACAACTCCAAAGAACTCGAAATTTTTATTCAATAATACTGTGATTTCATTACAAGACGGACATCCTATATATAGAGATAGGACTCCTAATACTAATGGAAACTGCCTGAATGGTAATATAGGAAACTGCCTGACTGGTAATATAGGAAACTGCCTCAATGATAATATAGGAAACTGCCTAAATGATAATATAGGAAACTGCCTAAATGGTTGTTTTCCCCAAAATCAGAAAAACTGCTGAGATTTCCGGCGATCACATTGTTCAAGATAATCACAGGCTAACTGTTCTACATCATTAATGACGAAGAGAGAAAGCGTAAATTTGGAACAACTCCAAAGAATTCGAAATTCTTATTCAATAATACTATGTTTTTGATTACAAGACGGACATCCTATATATAGAGATAGGACTCCTAATACTAATGGAAACTGCCTGAATGGTAATATAGAAAACTGCCTGACTGGTAATATAGGAAACTGCGTCAATGATAATATAAGAAACTGCCTAAATGATAATATAGGAAACTACCTAAATGATAATATAGAAAACTGCCTAAATGGTTGTTTTTCCCAAAATCAGAAAAACTGCCGAGATTTCCGACGATCACATTGTTCAAGATAATCACAGGCTAACTGTTCTACATCATTCCCTCCCTCTTCGGAAAAACTCGCCCTCGAGTTATGATCAGAATAGAGTGGTGTATCGGAAGCATGATACTCAAATAAGTCTGCCACATTAAATGTAGGGGAAATGTTGAGTTCACCAGGAAGGTCAACTACATAGGCATTGTCGTTGATCTTCTTCAGGATGCGGCAAGGACCAATCTTCTTGTGCTTCAGTTTATTATAGGTACCTATAGGAAAACGCTCTTTTCGCAGGAAAACCATTACCTCATCGCCTACCTAAAAAATTTTCGAACGTCGCCGTTTGTCAGCATCCTCCTTATACTTTGAATTAGAAGCAGCCAATTGACTAGCCACAGCAGCTTGGACTTCGTTAATTCTGGTCGCCAAATTCTCTGCCGCGACACTATAGCCTGGAATCTTGGGCAAGGGAACCAAATCCAGAGTATGCTGTGGTGTACGCCCATAAACGACCTGAAAGGGAGATGTACCGGTAGAGCGGTTAACCGAGTTGTTGAAGGCGAACTCAGCAGGAGCAAGATACCGGTCCCACTGCTTAGGCATATCACTGCAGAGGCAGCGAATGATACCCGCCATAATACGATTCACAACTTCCGTCTGACCATCCGTTTGGGGATGGAAAGAACTACTATACTGTAAATCAGTCCCAAACAAACGCCATAAAGTACGCCAAAAATGGCTCAAAAATTTCGTATCACGATCGGAAGTGATTGTCTTCGGCACACCATGGAGACGAACTACTTCACGAAAGAATAAACTTGCCACATGCGAAGCATCCGAAGTTTTCTTACAAGGGATGAAGTGCGCCATCTTTGAAAATCGGTCAACCACCACGAAAACAGAAACTAAACCCCGTTGAGTGCAAGGAAGTCCCAACACGAAGTCCATTGATATGTCTACCCAAGGACCCGAAGGAATAGGCAATGGGGTATAAAGACCAGTGTTCTGAGAGTGGCCCTTAACGGTCTGGCAAATGTAGCATTTACTGACAAATCGCCCCACGTCTCGCTTCAATTGAGGTCAATAGTACCGCTCCTCCACCAAGGCTATAGTTTTATCTCGCCCCAAATGTCCGCCGAGAGTACTACCATGAAGCTCTCGAATGAGTTGTTCACGTAAGGAACCACGTGGAATGCATAATCTATTACCAAAGAATAAGAAATTTTCTTGAATTATCATATCGCCATGACAACTTGTTTCAGAACACTTCTCCCATATCTGACCAAAATCATCATCCTCAGGATAAAGAGAACATAGGTGATCAAAACCGACAACATCAGTGCGCATGGTCACGATTGTCGCAGCACGTCGACTCAGCGCATCTGCCACTTTATTTAAATGGCCTGCTTTATGACGAAGCACAAAATTAAATTGCTCCAGAAAAGAAACCCATCGTGCATGCATTCGATTTAAGTGCTTTTGACTCTTGATATATTTAAGAGCCTGATGATCGGTGTTAAGAATAAATTCCTGCTGATAAAGATAGGACTGCCAATGTTTTATAGCTCGCACGACAGCATAATATTCTTGCTCATACGTTGACCAACGCCGGCGAACTTCATTACGTTTTTCACTAAATAAGGCTATAGGCTTACCTTCTTGGGAAAGGACAACGCCAATCCCGACACCGGAAGCATCACAGTCCAGCTCGAACACTTTCTCAAAATCAGGGAGCATTAATATCGGCACCGTGGAGAGCTTTTCTTTTATAAGAGCAAAACTGGCTGAAGCTTCATCTCCCCAATGGAATTTGCCCTTTTTTAAACAATCAGTGATCGGGGCCATAATAGTACTGAAATCTCGAATGAAACGCCTATAGAATGTTGCAAGGCCATGGAAATTTCGAGCCTCGCCAACATTCTTTGAAACTGGCCAATTGCGAATCACGGCCACCTTATCTGCATCAACGTGAAGTCCATCTGCGCCAACAACAAAACCCAAAAACAAGAGGCGTTCTGTCATGAAGCTACACTTTTTCAAATTAATGAACAATTTATTTTGCTGCAAGGTTAGTAGGACATCCCTCAAGTGCTCCATGTGTTGACGCCCATCCGGACTATATATGAGTATATCATCAAAGAAAACTACCACAAACCTGCCAATAAAAGGTTTAAGAACCTGAGTCATCAAACGCATGAAAGTACTAGGCGCGTTAGTGAGTCCAAACGGCATGACAAGCCATTCGTACAAACCCGCACTTGTCTTGAAGGCCGTTTTCCATTTGTCGCCAGGACGGATGTGAACTTGGTGGTATCCGCTTCGAAGATCGATCTTCGTAAAAATCTGTGATCCAGCAAGTCTATCTAGCATATCATCAAGTCGTGGAATCGAAAATCTATACTTGACAGTAATCCGGTTAATGGCACGACTGTATACACACATACGCATGGTGCCGTCTTTCTTTGGCGTGAGAAGCGCAGGAACTGCACATGGACTTTTGCTTTCATGCAAGAAGCCCTTTCGAAGGAGATCTCCTACCTGCTCCTGTATAATCTGATTCTCTTTCGGATTCATCCGATAATGTGGCAAATTAGGAAGACTAGCTCCTGGAAGAAAATCAATCTCATGCTGGATATCCCTCAAAGGAGGTAATCCGTCAGGTAAATCCTCAGGCATAACATCACTGAATACCTTTAATAAAGGCTTAAGAATGTCGGGAACACGAACCATAACTTGCTGGTCGCCCTTGTCCATAATCATATACATCCCTTCACGCTTTCGGATGTTAATCATAATCCCTGCATTCTGCTTCTTCACAATCTGAGCGGAATTACTTTTTGGTCTCAAAGTAATTTTAGTTGACCTTCTACACAAAAGAATACGTATTCTCCCTAGCTCGGTGTGTAGCATCAACATCATATTGCCATGATCGACCCAGTAAAACATGACACGCATCCATCTCCACAACATCACAGATAATAGTATCTTGATATGATTTTCCGATCGAAATAGGTAAACGGCATAATTGGTTTACCTTAAGTTCTGCTCCTTTGCGTATCCACCCGATCGTGTAGGGCGCGGGATGCGGCTCCGTCTTTAGTTGCAAGTGATCCACCAAGGCCTTTGACACTATATTCTCGCAACTTCCACTGTCAATAATGATATCGCATACTTTGCCGTTGACAGTACAGCGAGCGCGGAAAAGCTGATTCCGCTGGGTATCTTCTATCCGCGGAGCAAACAATAGACGACGCACAACACAATTAACTTGCTCGCCCACTTTATCTTCCACTCCCACTTCTTCTTCCTTTTCCCAATCTTCCCCATACACATCTTCGTCATGTTCAATGATATTGGCCATTCTACGACGAGGACAATCGCTGGAACGATGGCCCAACTCATTACACTTGTAGCACTTGATCGGTTGGGGTTTGGCATATGGATTCTGGGTATTCTGATTGGGAGTGCGATTGCTTGCTGCGACTGCTTCCTTAGGCATCCCCGTAGTACTTCCTGGAACTCGGCTTGAATCAGGGGTTTGTTGACTAGAAGAACTCGTAACATCAAGCTGTCTTCCTTTCGCGAATGACCCACGATCCAAATAATTTCTACCACGAGTACTAGGGCTAGTCCTCTCCAATTGCATCTCAATTTTTCGTGCCATATCCTGGGCGTCTTCGACAGAGAATAGTCGATGCAAAGAAACCCGATCCTGTATATTAAGTCGCAAACCATTAATGTACCTAGCAGTTTGTTGTGCCTCGGATTCATCCAGGTTATTGCGAGCGGAAAGTCGAAGAAACTCTTCCGTATAAGCTTGGACCGATCTATTTGATTGTCGGCAATTTTGGAATTGCTGAAATAACAGTTGCTCATAGTCCGTTGGGAGGAACCTTTTCTTCAACTTCTGTTTCATCTGACCCCAAGATCGAATAGGAGCCTTGCCTTGTCGACGTCGCGTCAATTAAGTTTGTTCCCACCAAGCTGAAGCGCCACCCTTCAACTTGTACGCCACAAGTTTCACTTGGCGATCCTCATCAATATCCATGGCGTCAAAGAATTTTTCAACCTCCCAAAGCCAATTAAGGAAATCTTCAATATCCAAATTCCCATTGAAAGAAGGGAGATTTACCTTTAGTTGATACTGTTCAGGATCTCGTCGATATCCTCCCGAACGTCGATTCCCACGAACATGCTCCTCCTGGAATCCCCTGTATCGGCGACCACCACGAATCTGCATCTCCTGGAAATCATCGTCTTCGTCTTCCGTATCCTCGACATAGTCTTGACGCCTTTGTCGAGGAATTCCTCCACGCCCCATAGCATCTTCGGGATCACGAGCGACATGAATTCGCTCGGCTGGAAGAACGCTAGGCACATGGTTTGTGGACAAACGCTAGAGGGCATCAAGGATCTCTTGAAACCTCCGATCGGTTTGACCCACGAATTGATTGAACTCAACCCGCGTAATAGGCTCGTTCTCACGGCCCTCAGCAGCGGGGAGATTGACATTCACGTTATTCACCATCGTCACAGGAGAATCCTGCTCTGATACCAAAAGACGCAGAGAGAAAGTGTAAATTTGGAACAACTCCAAAGAATTCGAAATTCTTATTCAATAATACTGTGTTTTTGATTACAAGACGGACATCCTATATATAGAGATAGGACTCCTAATACTAATGGAAACTGCTTGAATGGTAATATAGGAAACTGCCTGACTGGTAATATAGAAAACTGCGTCAATGATAATATAAGAAACTGCCTAAATGATAATATAGGAAACTACCTAAATGATAATATAGAAAACTGCCTAAATGGTTGTTTTTCCCAAAATCAGAAAAAATGCCGAGATTTCCGACGATCACATTGTTCAAGATAATCACAGGCTAACTGTTCTACATCAGAGGGCTACCTTTGCTAGCCCAAGCAAGGGCGACCCTTGCCCAAGGTCGGCAAGGGTGGCCGGCACCAACCCAAACACGAGCGTCCCTTGCCTAATACCATTGATGGAGGCCCTTGCCTGAGGCTGATGAGGCTTGATGGAGGGAAAAGGGAAAAAAAAAGAAAAAGAAAAAGTAAGGAAAAAAAGAAAAAAAATTCATCAAATTATGAAAATTGTCCTTGTCAATGTCGGTTGTGTTAAGTAGGACGATGAACGCTAACTAGATGGCCAAGTCAGCAAATTTTGATCAAAATGGTCAAAAAAACTAAATTGGCAAATCATTAAAATGTTTATGAATAAATTGACATATTTGAAAGGTTTATGACTAAATTGGCAAGTTGTCAAAAGGTTTAGGATTAAATTAGTATAATTGAAATGTTTATGATTGAATTGGCGTTGTATAATAAATTTAGAACTTTTTGGATAATTTTTCTATCTAAGAAATAAGAATGTAATGGACCATCCAAACACTGCTGTTCGAATCTATAATATTTCTATAGCTCACTCTTACAAATCAGCACAAGGGCTATATTTTCCTCTGCCTTTCTTGCTTTTATCAAATTTTATTGTCTATATTGTTAAAAAAGCAAGTAACACAGGGGCCGTATTAAATTCCGTCTTCCATGTGTTATGTAATTTTATTGTGAATATTGTTAAAATGCAAGTAAATTATGGACCGCAAGTGAATTTACAATTAAATTAGTATCATTTATGATTATAAGTCAAAGTTCTTTTTGATATGTACTTTTAAAAATAAGATAAATAGGGATTGTGGTAAGCGCTATAAGCTTCCTCCATTCATGATCGAAGGAAACTTACTCCAATTATGCCTTTAATTGGTGACTTACGGATTATGGACATTGTCCACTTGCAAACTTAAGTAAAAATAAATATGGGTTATGTCCACATTTTTAATTCAGAAAATTGGTTGAAGAAAGCTTCATCCAATCAACGATGGAGGAAGACATGGCCCTTCTTTATAGGCGTTTATTATGATCTGTGGACCTTGACGCCCATCTACATCATTCAATATACTAAATTTGTAGATTACCTTTAATATATCTCACATTAATGACCCACATACTAGTATCATGACACAATAGTGGAGGTATTTACCAAGATGATTTACACACATAGGTCGAATCATAATGATTATCACCCCCCATATACGGGTTGAAAAGATTGAAAGAGTGATGCATGGAAGCATGGATGCATATCTTAATGTTGCACATTGCTGCATGAACTTTTATCCCTCCCTTTGCACTTCACCTCCTATAAATTTTCTTAAATCTTTTATGGAGAATTTACATGTTAACATAGAACAATCTCGTTTTATCGTGAATTTGTTTAGTCTGATCGCGATTTAGTCAACTACCTTCATGAAACCACGGGTCTCTCGTTATTCTCAATAATACAGGATAGTCCGAAAATAATCGGGGTATAGAGTCCTGGATGTGTGGTTAGTATTGTATATATTGTCGGTGAATAAATTATCTTCGTAAGACCTATACCTAACCGGAGCAGCTTGTCATTTTAATATTCCTAAACAACCATATGTGAAGAAAACAATGGTATGGGAAACTTCAGAAACACGATAGGAAAATGCGGCCTAATCATGGAAAACATGATTGCTAGATTAATGAAGCACATCACATGCGACCCTATGAGCCTTCGTGGCGTTGATCAAGTCACTGTTCGAATTCTTGCGCGATGAAGGGAAACCATGTGAGCCTTTGGGATATTGATCAAGTTAGGTCCTGGTTGAGAGAGAGATTATGTGGGATCATTAATAAATATTTAAAAAGTTCAAATCGTTGACCATAAGCGTGATTTAATATCTCAAAGCACGGCATTCACCCCAAATCTCACTAAACAGCCTCACAAATCTCCGTCAGCTTTTGTTCTCTTGGCACACGGCATCTTCCTTTCGCT
Organism: Syzygium malaccense; assembly: GCA_031216405.1. Lineage (NCBI taxonomy): Eukaryota > Viridiplantae > Streptophyta > Magnoliopsida > Myrtales > Myrtaceae > Syzygium > Syzygium malaccense. Next base: position 27,623,020 of record CM062260.1, read on the forward strand.
TCTCCCCCAGAACAACCTGCAATTACTTAATTACGAACAGTGGCATAACATGATGTCAGCGCGCATGTCAGCCACGACAGCGACTTCACTGGATGTAAAGAACCGGGAGTGAGAAACAGGGTAGACCAGATCGGAAGGCTACAGGATTTGCCATCGCTGATTACGAATTTGGTCGCAAAAGCCAATGTGAACAGTCGCAAAGGTTGACATTTCGTCACGTAGGGATTAGTCACGACAAAATCCTCTTTTGACTGGAACAGCGTCGACATTGGAAGACAGTAGTAGAGCAGACAAAGGTTGTTGACGTCTCATCCCTTATCCTCGCGTTTTCTGTGTTCTACGTGATCATGCAAACTTCTTAATCCTTGCACTACGACTAGCCTAAGGAAATTTTTATCAATTGTCGTGATCGAGTATTTTCGTGTTTCTTATAATCAATATTTATATAAAAAAATCATGTCATATCTATCATATTTAAAAGTATTTCGAAATATTCATTAAAAATTAAGAGTGATCAGTTTTAGATTAGGATTCCAAGGTGAGTCGATTCCCATTTTGGAACAAAAGGATCGGTTCCTAGTTCCAGAAATCGAGAACCGACTCACCTAATCTTAGAACCAAATCGGACGGGTTTCAGTTCCGGGGTGGATCTAGGGACTGCTGCTGATATCTTTCTTTTGTTCTTTCCTATGAAGGATCGTTTGTTCACTCACTCGTTAGTCAGCATACTCTCAAGCTTTGTAACACCCCCATAATATAGAAACAGACCTCCTCCCAACTCTCTCACCCCTTGCTTCTTCGCTGACCAGCAACAACGCTCCCTAGGATTCCTAATCTCCATTGGAATTCCGCTCTTAGAAAATTAAAGTAAAAGGTGCGTAACCGAATGAGGGACGCGTGTGACCACGTGAGACTGAGAGTGAGAAGTAAGAGGCGTGAGACTGAGTGACTGAGAGGGATTGAGGGAGGCATCGCGTGACTGTGTGAGACTGAGAGTGAGAAGTGAGAGGCGTGAGATTGAGCGAAAGCTGACAGGGACGAGTTGAGGAGGATGAGGGGCAAGAGAATGGAAAATTAGGGTTTTGAGAAATGTTTTGTAATCAAAATTATAAAAACACATTGTTAATCCGGTCCAAACGGTTCGGGTCTGTCGTTCTACACCTAGAATTGAGAACTGAACCGATAATTACCGGTTCCAAATTTCAGGGACCGAAATCGGTCCGGTTTCTGTGCTTAGCTCTATTAAAAATAACATATGAAGTATTAATTTTAGTCAAGCCATGGTTTCGATGAGAGTTGAACAGCTGACTAAATTGGACGAAAACATTAAAGTTCGTGTCATGTGTTGGTCTTCCTCTTTAATAGAGCGCCCGTGGAGTTGCTTGGAATGCCCATTGATTTGCTTATTATATTCTTTCTTATCTTCATCTTTTTATTATTTAGTTTAGGACCCTTACGCAATCTTAAACAAACGATAAACAAGAACATGAATTGTCCGGAAGATGACTCAAGATTTCACTATGCTTCATTTGTAAGAATTTCCTAATGTGGGCTTCATTAATTGAAATTAACTGAATTAGTTTGGTCTAATAAAGGTAAGATATATGGGTTCTTAATCAGTCTAATATGGGGCTGGCTGGTGTGGGCCGAGTATGGCCCGGCCCGTAATGAGAGGGCCCGTGGTCGAAAACTCTATAAATAGCGCTCAAGTCCCTCCCCTAACCGGATGATGCACAATTTGACTCACATACGGATTCAGAGAGAACTTTCTTCTCGTGAGTGGCAATCTCATTAGGCCAGTGTTCTAACGAAGGGAATAGGGGAGAAGATCTTGAGTTCGTGTTCGGAAACCGTCGCAAATTCCGCGTCAAGTTCGATGGATTCCAAACCAGGTACGCGAATCGACAATTTCTCCATTTTCGTGTTTCGGTTTCTGATTGTGGTGATCCTGGGCGTGCCATTTTCGTGGCCATCATTTGGTATCAGAGCCTGCCATAGATTAGAACTGAAACATGCAGATTAGGACCGTTTTTGTTTTGTCCGAGAGGTTTTTGCCCAATTTCGAAATTTTTTATCGGATGAAAGTTAAATTTTATTACATATTTGGAATCTACTCGTCGAGACGAGAATAACGGTGGGCGGATCGTCGCCGGAGGAGGCCGGACGCGCCGTCACGCGCCTACACGCGCCAGGCGCGGCGGCGCGTGACGGACACGCGCGGCCGTGCCAAACCGGCGCATTTGTTCGCCGGTAACCGTTTGCTGACGTCAGCTCGACGTCAGCGAGGCGCGGATCGGGTTTGACCCGGATCCTGACCCGACCCGGTAGTTGACCCGACCCGGATCCCGACCCGACCCGTTGACCGACCGGTTAAACCGGTCGGACCGGTCCGTTGACCGTTGACCGGCTGGACCGGTCAACCGGTCGGACCGGTTGTTCGGACCGGTTTGACCGGCTGACCACGCGCGCACGCGCCGCGCCTTCGGGCGGCGCGTGCGGGCGCGTCCGACGTCCGTTTTGGACGATCTTGGTACCGACGCGCTCGTATTGAGATTCTCTACACAGTGGTATATTTATTTTACATGTTTGAAGCTTTTAGAGGTGTGAAAATACGTATAGAACCCTATATACGCGTATTTTTAGGGTATTTTTGTGTATTTTCTTGTATTTCTCTATGGTTTCGGAAATACATATGGTAGCTCACATGTATATCACCACATAAAGACTGTGTAGAGTGTAATTCATTGTCTATCAATGAATGGAACAGTATAATTGGCATGGCATGTAATTTTAGAGACATACGCCCCTGTCTTTACGTCTAGCATTACATGTATATAGTAAATGTGATACATAAAGTTCATATCCCTGGTATGAGAGATTTTTAAGGATTCAGTTGAGTAGTGACCACCAAAGTGGCACACTTAACTGGGTTTGAGAAATATCGGTCTCATATTGTGGTGGGATGTCTCCTGGTCTATTATGTGATTATACTCCCAAAGGAGGTGATCTTGTATTAGTTCATGGAGGGGTACATGTATAGCATGTGCTTGAGAAATGACTAATCTTAGTGGTTCATACACCCAAAGGTGGTGATTTCATGAAAGATTAGAATAAGTTCTCATGGCCGCTGTCATGTGGAGAGTGTACAACTGCATGTCATATTTTCTGCCCAAAGGTGATTATGTGATGATGTATGTAACTCTCTAGATTAGTATTCACATGATGCTGATTGTATTGTTTGTTTTTCAGTCACCTTTTCTGTAAACGGCAATTCCATTTCCATTGAGGTCCTTACTGGGTTGAACTTTAAGAAATGGAAAGAGGATTTTCTATTTGGAATGGAGCTGGCGGATGTTCACATTGCTCTTACAAAGGATAAGCCAGCAGATATCACGGTCACTAGTACTGAAGTTGAAAAAACCGACTATGCTGCCTGGGAAAAGAGCAATAGGATTTGCTTATTGACAATGAAGAAATCCATTCAAGAACACTTAAAAAGTGGTTTGCCAGCTGACTGTACTGCTAAGGAAATGATGGCAGCCTTAGAGGCTAGAAACCGCATTTCATCTAATGCTGAGGTTGGTACACTTCTTCAAAAGCTCTTCAATATGAAGTATGATGGTACTGCTGGGGTTAGAGATTATGTCCTTAGGATGGTAGACCTAAAGACGAAGCTTCAAGCTCTTAATGTTTCCATTCCTGATGCTTGTATTGTGCATCAAGCCTTGAACACCCTTCCACCTGATTTTGGGATTATAAAGACAAATTACAATTCCCAAGATGAGACTTGGTCAGTTAATGACTTGATTGCAAGGGTGGTGGCAGAGGAAGAGAAACTTAAGAAAGAAAAAGGGCATATAGCCTTATATGTTTCTAGTTCCCACAAAAGGAAGAATAAGAAGTCCAGAAATCGTACTCATAAAGGTGCTCATGACACTACCGGTCAATCGGACAATATGGGTCCAAAGAAAACATCTTTCAAAAGGGATGGTGACCACTGCTTCTTTTGTAAGAAGAAAGGTCACATAAAGAAGGACTGTGGAAAGTTTAAAGCTTGGTTGTCCAAACGTGAGCCTACAGGTAATGATTCTTTGGCACTTGTTTGTGAATCCAACCTATCAGAAGCACCATCCAGTTCTTGGTGGCTCGATAGCGGTGCAACTAATCATGTTGCGTTTACCATACAGGGATTCATAAACCGGAGGAAGCCAAATCAGGATGAGTCAAGACTCACTGTAGGAAATAACGAGAAAGCCGATGTTGTGTTTGTGGGAGATGTAATCTTGATTCTAGACTCTGGTTTTAGATTAATATTGAAAGACACTTTTTATGTACCTTCTTTTAGACGGAACTTAGTTTCCGTATCGTGTTTGGACATGTATGGCTACTCTTTTGAAATAAAGAACAATGTTATTTCTTTGTTTCTTAATTCAAATAAGGTTGGGTGCTGTTATATGTCCAACGGATTGTACAGATTGTGTTTGTCTCCCAATGACATATACGTCGCTTATACGGCTGAAAATGTTGTTTCTAAGAGACCACTACCTAAGGAACAGTCTTATGCATTGTGGCATAAACGACTTGGTCATATTTCTAAGGATAGAGTAGAAAGGCTGATAAAGACTAACATCCTGCCTGCTCTTAAAGATGACTTAGAGACATGCGTAGACTGTTGTAGAGGTAAAATGACCAAGATAAGGAAGAAAACTGCAGTCCGAAGTTCTGACTTGTTGGAGGTCATTCACACCGATATAAGTGGACCCTATACGGCAACCTTGTGTAGAAATTTTTATTTCATCATATTTATTGATGACTATTCTCGATATGGTTATCTGTACTTGATTAAAGAAAAGTCTGAGTCTCTTGACAAGTTGAAGATTTTTCGGACTGAAGTTGAGAAACAGTTGGGAAAAGTCATAAAGGTTGTTAGATCTGACCGAGGTGGAGAGTATTATGGCAAGCATGGCGATGCCGGACAGCTTAAGGGGCCATTTGCCAAATACTTAGAGGATTCTGGGATAGTGGCTCAGTTCACTATGCCTGGGAGTCCTGAGCAAAATGGTGTAACCGAAAGGCGCAATCGCACCCTTATGGAAATGGTGAGGAGTATGATAAGTAGGACAAATTTACCTAGTTTTCTGTGGGGTGAAGCTTTGAAAACAGCTTTGTACATTCTGAATCGTGTACCTACTAAAGTTGTTCCATTGACTCCTTTTGAGTTATGGACTGGACGTAAGCCTAGCTTAAACCATCTTAAGGTTTGGGGATGTCCTGCAGAAGTGAAGTTATATAATCCAACATTAAGTAAGTTGGACTCCAGAACCACTCGGTGTTACTTTGTATCTTACCCGGATCATTCGAAGGGATATCGGTTCTATAATCCCAATGGAGGCACAAGAATTGTGGAATCACAGACAGCCAAGTTTCTGGAATTTGATGTGGCCGAAGAAAATAGCTGCTCACAGACTATTGAGGATAATAGTACGGTGGGTAATGTTGTGTCTTTATCTTCTCCCATACAGATAATTGTGGAGACTCCCATACTACAGACTGAACCTGTTGAGACTCAGGATCCTGTTATCGAGACAGCTCCTAATGAAGTTCCTCAAGCCTCTCAGGTGCAGAATGAGGTTGTTGTTGCTCCAGTAAGGAGATCCATTAGGGAGAGACGATCAGCTATACCACCGGACTACTTAGTCTATATAGGAGAGCAAGACTACGATATCGGTTCTGTGGCTGATCCAGTGACTTATGCGGAAGCTGTTTCTTGTCCTCAGTCGGAACTGTGGTTGGATGCAATGAGAGATGAAATGCAGTCTATGAAGCATAATGGAGTTTGGGAACTTGTTGAATTACCTGAAGGTCATAGACCCATTGGCTGCAAATGGGTGTATAAGACTAAAAAGGACTCTAAAGGAAAGATTGAGAAGTTTAAAGCCAGACTGGTAGCCAAGGGTTTCACTCAGAGAGAAGGAGTAGACTATGAAGCAACCTTTTCTCCAGTCTCTTCTAAAGATTCTTTCAGAGTGATCATGGCATTGGTAGCTCATTTCGATATGGAGTTACACCAGATGGATGTTAAAACTGCCTTTCTCAATGGAGACCTTAATGAAGAAGTCTATATGGTGCAACCCGAAGGCTTTGCGGCAGATGATTCAGGTACGCTTGTATGTAGACTTAAAAAGTCTATTTATGGTCTCAAGCAAGCTTCTAGACAATGGTACTTGAAGTTTCATAGTGTTGTCGCTTCATTTGGTTTTGTTGAGAACAAAGTAGATCAGTGTATATACTGCAAGGTCAGTGGGAGAAAATTCATTTTCCTTATACTCTATGTTGATGATATTCTGCTTGCAAGTAGTGACCTTGGTTTACTGCATGAGACAAAGCGGATGTTGTCAAAGGACTTTGATATGAAAGACCTTGGTGAGGCGTCTTTTGTCCTTGGCATTGAGATTCATAGGAATCGTTCTCGCCGACTATTGGGTTTATCTCAGAGGGCATATGTTGATCGTATCTTAGAAAGATTCAACATGCAACAATGCAAGCCAGGAATTGCTCCTGTTAGTAAGGGTGATAAGTTGAGTCTGTCACAATGTCCTCATTCAGATTTTGAGAAAGCCCAAATGAAGAATATACCTTATGCTAGTGCACTTGGGAGTATTATGTATGCTCAAGTATGTACTAGACCAGATATTGCTTTTGCAACAGGACTTCTAGGCAGATATCAGTCAAATCCAGGACACGATCATTGGATTGCTGCCAAGAAAGTTTTGAGGTACTTAAAAAGGACAAAAGACTATATGCTGATTTACAAACATGTTCAGGACCTACAACTAGTTGGGTATTCGGATTCAGACTTTGCTGGCTGTCAGGATGAAAAGAAGTCGACAATAGGTTACATCTTTAAGTTAGCAGGAGGTGCAGTATCATGGAAAAGTGAGAAACAGAAATCAATGACATCCTCTACCATGCAAGCGGAGTTTGTAGCATGCTTTTCGGCCGCTACTCAGGCAATTTGGCTCCGGAACCTCATTAAGGAGTTGACTGTATTTGTTTTTGTGGATAGGCCCATACAGCTGTATTGTGACAATAACTCTGTAGTGTTGTTTGTTAACAACAATAGAGGTCTCAAGGGGTCTAAGCATATGGAGGTCAAGTACCTGACTATAAAGGAAAAAGTTCAGAATGGTGACATTGCAGTAGAGCACATTTCAACAAATGATATGATTGCAGATCCGCTAACTAAAGGCCTTCGCCCTTGTGTATTTGATCGACATGTCATTAACATGGGCTTAGGAGTATCATGGGATACTATTAATTAGTGGGAGCTGTTTAGTTTTATGTTACTCTTATGAAGTTTGTATCTGATTTTGTTGCATTTTGCAATATTTGAATATGTATCAACTCTTTTGCATTCAATGAGGTATTTGTGAATGTAGATTTATCAAGTTGAGTACATATATTTGATAAAAATCTCGAGGAATTGTGTAAACCTTGAGTATAGGCTATGGGGCATTCTTGGTATTAGCCTTAATGATATGTCTTGTTACACATAAAGTATAGTTAACTATCAAGGTAAGACATATGTAGGTTCGTTGGAACCATAAAGGATATTCTCTGGTGACACACTAGGTTTTGTGACGCTTAAGGAGAGAGAATTTGGACTAACCAAATGGATAACACATGAAGTATGACTCATTTTGAGGTATTGTCCATTTGACACACTACCATATTGAATCCATATCAGTAAAGTTGAAAGCACTCGTGACCATGGAAGGCTCTGCGTGAGTACATGCAGTTACCGCCATGATTCGGTGTTCGAGACTTTATGGGATCGGATTGACTATTAAGAATAATCTCTAGACCAATATAAGGGTGCACACACAGTTCTATTTCAATTAATATCGCCCAAGTGGGAGAATGTAAGAATTTCCTAATGTGGGCTTCATTAATTGAAATTAATTGAATTAGTTTGGTCTAATAAAGGTAAGATATATGGGTTCTTAATCAGTCTAATATGGGGCTGGCTGGTGTGGGCCGAGTACGGCCCGGCCCGTAATGAGAGGGCCCGTGGTCGAAAACTCTATAAATAGCGCTCAAGTCCCTCCCCTAACCGGATGATGCACAATTTGACTCACATACGGATTCAGAGAGAACTTTCTTCTCGTGAGTGGCAATCTCATTAGGCCAGTGTTCTAACGAAGGGAATAGGGGAGAAGATCTTGAGTTCGTGTTCGGAAACCGTCGCAAATTCCGCGTCAAGTTCGATGGATTCCAAACCAGGTACGCGAATCGACAATTTCTCCATTTTCGTGTTTCGGTTTCTGATTGTGGTGATCCTGGGCGTGCCATTTTCGTGGCCATCATCATTTCTAACTATAATACGGGTCACTGGAGCTTTTGGCCCCGATGCTCTTCACAGATGTGCGCAAATTGCCCCGTCGAGACATCCTCGTTTATCATAAAAAGCCGATGTGCTCCCTAAGTTACTTTACAAAATAATTCATAGAATCATACCATGACATACACCATAATAATACATACCCTCATTTATCAAAACCTTCGTTACTCAACCATTCATAGAAAAACATAAAATTAATCAGTTTAAACGAACCTAATGCTTCACTAAACAACTGGACAAAAGTAGTTCGAGCATGGTATATCGCGGATCTCCTCCATATCATTCCTTGTCATCCTAAATGAGGTCGAGAAGTACCGGGTCATCTCACATTACTAAAATCAAGCCACAATGATAACTACTAAAACACGAGCTTTTCCATCAGCAATTTATGGTATGTTTGTATAGCGGCGGCCTGCTATAAAAAATCAGTAGCTTGTTTTTCTTTCATTACGTATGAGATGATCCTCTTACGAACACTTTCTTGCTGGGTTTTCTATTCCTGTATCTGGAATCACTCTATTCACCACATAAGATCGGACACGAATATGCAGGCCGATGTGGTCCTAGAACGATGATGCCGTCGCAACCTACGGGAGCCATAAAAGGTGGTCGGCACTGTTTCTCTCTGCCCCAATCGCCACCCGTGCATGCAAGAAGTCTACATTAATCAAGCAGTAAGTATCGGTTACGGAAGCCAAACGATCGAACAATAAAATTGACAGAATAACGAAAATAAATCGGACACAAGATTTACATGGTTCGGTTATAGTAACCTACGTCCATAGGAAGAGCGGCACGGAATTCCACTATAAATCAAGCGATACAACGGAGATTACAACCATACTCGAGTCACTCAAACACGCTCAGTATTTTCCAAGCCCCAATTACATCACGTAGCTCACGCAATGTTGAGCCCCACAATTCCTCACGAAATAATCTCTCAATCTTATGAAGGAATTGTACACAAATATTAAGACAAGATTTAATCGCTTGGACATTAATTCTTCTTGGATATAATTCACGAACAAGAATCCACGGAAATATCCACTACCAAGCACTCACGAATGGGTGCTTCCTTCTTCGTGCATAATAACAGTGCTTCTTGTTCACTTGCACGGCACACCAAGCACTTGTTTCAGGGCGATCAAGTTTTCCTCGTATCCATCAACTATGGCTTTAGTTGATATATATATATATTAAAGAAAGAAATAACATCACAGTGAGCTTCGGTCAACAAAGTCCAAGATTGGACTTTTCTATTCCATCTTTTCTTTGACCGACTTCTTTCCATGAAAGATAGACATGAGAACATAACATATTCACCACTGCTCGAAGAATCCCTAATTGTATCGGTCAAAGAAGTAGTCCACGCCGAGTCCAAATAGGAAACAATCCTGTTTTTGATCGCAACTTCAACACGATGCAATTTCCGCATTATGTATTCCTCGATTTCGGACATCCGCAAAATATCCAATTTGAAATATTGAGCTTTTCATTTTGGCCTCAAACTCGAGACATATTTTAACAATCTCCACCTTAACTCGACATTTGAGCCAATCACAATCGTTTTGATAGAATCTGAATTTCTCTGCTACTTTCTCACAGCTCTCAATGGGCTCAACCGCCACAGACGTCTTTTAAGTCCAAGCCCTATTTGAACTTCACCATAGCTATGGACCTCATTAGAACAACAACTCCACGTGCACCTTTAACTGCTCTATAAAGATTTTTTGACACAATCTCTTTAATCGCAGATAAAGCGAAACAATCGTTGTATCCATATATATGGGGAGATGGAATATGCACCTTGTCAAATTCAGCAGTTACATCAACTGTTGACTCAATAGGCTCCACCTCGCTACAAGTACCATCTATGTCGATTATTTCGCTAATACTCGCTACCTTATGAGTTTTTGGTTGAAAGTCCACCTCAAACTGAACACCATTAAGATCCGTATGAACACTACTATAATCACTTCTAGCTAGAAGTACTTGAGACTCGTCAAATGTAACTTCTCTGCTGATAACAAGTGAATTTAATTCCGGCCACCATAACTTATAGCTCCGCTCACCTTGTGCATAACCTAGGGGCATGAATTTTCTTGCCCTTCCATCAATCTTACCATTACTAACTCGTACATAACATAGGCAATCAAATATTCTAAGAACATAATAATCAGCAACGTTACCTAACCACACTTCTTCGGGAGTCCAACATTCAATTGCAGTCTATGGGGATCTATTCATCAGGTAGCTCGCCATATTAAGTGCATCTGTCAGGAATTTCCCAGCCATACTAGCACTAGAGATCATTTTATAGGCCGTCTCTAGTAATGATTTGCTTATCAATTCTGTAACATGTTGTGGTACATTGGCATTAGTGTGATGTCTTACTATGCCTTCCTTCATGCAGAATTCGTTGAATAGCATCGAGCAAAACTCCATACTATTATCAATCCGTACTTGCTTGATCGTTTTACTAGTCTCCTTTTCGATCAAAGCCTTTAATCGCATGATCTTGACAATAGCATCAAACTTGTGCCTTAGCACAAATACTCAAGTCTTCCTCGAGTAGTCATTAACAACTGTTAGCATAAATCTGACACTCTTCCTCGAAAGAAACTGCAACAACCTGCGAACATTCAAGTGAATTAATTCTGCAGTACCCGTGGTTTCTCTGACAACCGTACTGAACTGCACTTTCCGTCGTTGATCTAAATCACAGTACCTGTATGCATTCAGTTCATTAGCCACATAACCACATAGTAAATTTCTTTCACTGAGATCGTTCAGGCTTCTCTCGCTAATTTGCCCCAAACGCATATGTCACAATTCAGACTCTCGAACCGATACATTCGATGTCTCTATAGCGAATTCCATCACTATCTCACCTTGAAGCTCATACAGACAATGGTGCTTGATTCCTTTCATTATTACCATAGCACTTCGAAAAACCTTCAGAACTCCACATTTTGAATAATACCAACACCCAGCTGAATTCAGAGCACTCAAGGAAATTAGATTTTTCTTCAACTCTGGAACATGCCTCACTCTAGTCAATGTCCTCACAATACTATCATATATTCTGATTCTAACATCACCAATACCAATAACATCGCACTCAGCGTTGTTCCCCAACTATACTTTACTACTATCTGTGCACTGATAAGTAGTAAACTAATTTCTGTTTGGTGTAGCGTGAAAAGAATAACTAGAATCCATAATCCATCCTCCAAACGATGAATCATTAGTGACAGACAAGATAAAATCAGCACTATCCGAATTACTATATGCTATAACTGTAATATCATCCACAGACTCAATCCTAATTTTTTTACCCTTCTCGTTCTTTAGCTTAAGACAATCCCTTCGAAGATGCCCCCTCTTGCCATAACTCCAACAGACAATACCACCAGTCCTAGACTAACTTCGTCTATTCATATTTATACTACTTCTGCTAACACGAGTATTAGTTCTTCCTTTTCTTTCACCTACTAAAGCAGTAGATACATGTTTGCAAGATTCTCTTCTATGGATGTCTTCACTCAGAATTAAATCTTGAATACCCTTAAATGTCAAACTTATTGACCCAAAGGACTTACTAACAGCAGTAATAATAATATTCCAACTATCAAGCAATGGGGATAATAGAATCAAAACACATTCCTCATCTTCAAAGTCAATCTTAACTGAACTCAATTGACTAACTATTACATTGAATTCATTAATATGATCAACAACCGACGCACCTTCTCTCATCTTCAAATTAAACAGACATCACATCAAATAGACTTTGTTGATCGCAGAGGACTTTTTGTACATGTCCGACAAGGCTTTCATCAAACCCGTAGTGGTCTTCTCTTTCACGATGTTAAACACGACATTACGAGCCAACGCTAGCCGAATAACACCCAAAGCCCGTCTATCTAGCAATTCCCAATTAGCTTACTTCATTGTCTTTGGCTTCTCTCCAGATAGTGGCAAGTGCAGTTTCATTTGATATAAATGATCCTCAATCTGCATTTTCCAGAAACTAAAATCCTTTCCATCAAATTTGTCGATTCTCACTTTTTCTTCTTCTGTCTCCATCAATTTGCTTTAACTCAGCCAAGCCAAGCTTTGATATCAATTGTTGTGGAAGCCAAGCGATTGAATAGTAAAATTGACAGAATAACAAAAATAAATCGGACATCAGATTTACGTGATTCGATCGCAGTGACCTACGTCCACGGAGAGAGCAGCACAGAATTCTACTACAAATCAAGCGATACAACGGATATTACAATAATAATAGAGTCACTCAAACACTCTTAGTATTTCCTAAGCCCCAATTATACTCAATAGCTCACACAGTATTTAGCCTCATAATTTCTCACGAAATAATTTTTCAATCTCACGAAGGAATTATATACACAAATCTTAACACAAGATTTAATCGCTTGAACACTAATTTTTCTTGGATGTAATTCACGAACAAGAATCCACGAAAACACCCACTACCAAGCACTCATGAACACGGCGCTTCCTTCTTCATGCACAATAACAGTGCTTCTTGTTCATTTGCACAGCACACAAAACACTCGCATTAGAGCGCTTCAAGTCTTCATCGTATCCATCAACTATGGCTTTAGTTGATATATATATATATATATATATATATATATATATATATATAAAAACAAACCACGTATTAGAGAAAGAAATAACATCACAGTGAGCTTCGGTAAAAAAAGTCCAACTTGGACTTTTTTATTTCATCTTTTCTTCGGCCGACTTCTTTTCAGGAAAGATAGACATGAGAATATAATATATTCACCCACTGCTCGAAGAATCCCAAATTGTATAGGTCAAAGAAGAAGTCCACGCCGAGTCGAAATAGGAAACAATCCTGTTTTTGATCGCAACTTCAACACGATGCAATTTCTGCATTATGTATTCCTCAATTTCGGACGTCCGCAAAATATCCAATTTGGAATATTTAGATTTTAGCTTCGGGCTCAAACTCGAGACATATTTTAACGATATCCACCCGATTCTTATTCGCTCAGTTATAACTCAATCTACTTTGTCAAGCCTTCGGTTTTCTGTGGTTTACGTGACTATGTCAAACTTCTTAATCCTTGCACTACGACTAGCCTAAGGAAATTTTATTTATTTATTTAATTTTTTTTGGTGTAAAATGTAAATATTATAAAGCAGATGAAGAATAATAGCTTAAGGGTATTTCCCAGCATTACAATAGAGCTAATAGTTCAAATAGATGGAGGTAGGAAGCCTCTACATAGTAGCCAAAGCAACATTTGTCTGGGAAGGTCTAATTTTTTGGAAGAGCGAAGCTCTACCTCTTACATTTTTACGCATGTTAGCCAGAATAATATGGATGTCAGATTACTTGTTTTGAAATCGCCTATGATTGTGCTCTATCCAAATGCCATTTATGGTTACTAGAAAGGATACCTTGAGGAGTTTTGCCGCCAAGTCTTTGCCTTTGTTACCCTAATCATCCATTGAAGTTCCTCATTCCATCATCTTAGAGGACGCCTAATCCCATGTTGTGTAAGGATACTGCGCCAAATGATGCATGTCCACTCACATTGGAAGAATAAATGTGTTCTGTTGTCTATACTGGCCCTGCAAAAGTTACATTTGATATCAACTGAAGTCATCCATTAGCTGATAATCTCCGCTCTTGGTAGTCTGTTTCTACAAACAAGTCAGCTAATGAAATTGTGTTTGTTTATTCCACTAGTCCAAATCAGGTTATACCCCTTCATAGTTGGTCCTACCACTCCACAGTTGGTCCTACATATTTGAGTTCATCATAAATTTCTCGCAACAGTACCCTAGGCTATGGATAATCGAAGTTAGAACAAGTCGCAATTTAAGGAGATATCGCCAACTCCAAGCCATACTGCCTCTAATGTTGATCTACATAATTGGAGTGCCTTTACATTTGGTGTTGTGAACCCATACCATATACTCCGAAGGGAAGAGGATGGCCGATTGATGAGGTTCAATAGCATGCGGCCTAATAATACTTTGTTCCATAAGTTCAAATCAAGCAATCCTAATCCTCCTTCCCTTTTAGGTGAGCAAACTACTTACCATGCCACCTTGTGCGATCCATGATTTACTGTATTACCACCCACAAAAATTGACAGATCCTCTTCTCAATCTCATATATGGTTTGCTTTGAAAGTAAGAACATTTGCATCCAATAGGTACAGACGGAGATGAGGACTGCTTTTGTTAACTGAAGACGCCCTGCATAACTCATATGCTTCATGCCCAACTTTCAATTTTCTTAAATATCTTGTTAGTAAGACTCTTAGTTTGTATGAGTGAGTCTCCTAGTAACAAGGGGAACACCAAGTATCTGATAGGGAGGGTACTTGTGGAAAAAGGTGTGTGGTCTAATATAAGCAGCTTCTCATCCTCATTTAACCTAGAGAAAAAGATTTGACATTTGTCAGGGTTAAATCGTAGTCCCTTGAGAACTGCAAATTCATTAAGGGCATCAACAAGGCAAATGACAGAGTCTACATCTCTATGTGCAAATAAAAACAAATTGTCAGCAAAGCATAAGTGGGTAATTTGTTGCGTTTTGCAGCGCCAGTGATACTTGAAATAGAAGCAACAACTTTTGCACTAACAATTCTATTAAGAAGTTCCATAACCAAGATGAAGAGGTATGGAGAGAGAGGATCACCTTGTCGTAACTCATTAGTACTATAAAAAAAGTCAATTTGTTCACCATTGAAGTTCACCGAAAACCTTAGTGTAGTGATGCATTCGGATATTAGATCAACCAAGTATTGAGGTGTGTTTATAGCTTTGAGAACCCCAAGAACTGCATCCCATTTTACCATGTCATAAGCTTTTATGAGATCAATCTTTATTGCTACTCGTTTACCTTTGTCTCCCCTATGGTAGTTGATATTATTAAAATATGTCTCGAGTTTGAGCCTGAAATAAAAATATGAATATTTCGAATTGATATTTTGTAGACGTCCGAAATTGAGCAAAAGGAAATATTGGAAATCATCTTTCCTAATGTACGTTGAAGAGTTGGACAAAGTTTGGAAAGTCAATTGTGGACTCGTGGCTAATGGTATCAGAGCCGATAGTTGATTGGTGGGCCTCCAATCTGTTCTAGTGTTTGGTGAATATATCAAGAAAGAAATCTCATGATCGATACTTGTTTTAGGTGGAAATTGCCATCATGGCTGGTCTGGCAAGAAGTGACCATGGACAGTTGATCTGGTGATGCGATAGAGACCATGGGTGATGCAATCTCAAGTTAGTAGTTGATGTTTGTTGTGCATAGTTGTGAGTGCACTCCAATGACTTGGAGATTCAAGTTAAGATAAGCTGATGTAGATGAACACCTAAATTAAGAAGGAGCAAATCTAGTACTGAGTTCACATGTAAGGGAGAGATTGTTGAGATACACTTGTAAGTTGTGTTAGAGAAGTCCCACATTGGATAATTGATACGGTGTTGAGCAGTTAATATATTCTAGTTGGCCCATAACTCATTGGCTTAAGTTTTTGAGTAAAGGTAGGTGCAACTAGATATGCTGACAGACTCGAACTTGAATTCCCTCTTGGCAATCTATCTAAGTGAAGGTACCAGGTTTTTGCTACGCATTTCTCAATAATTGGTATCAAAGCAAGGCTTGGCTGAGTTGAAGCGAATTGATGACGGCAGAAGAAGGAAAAATAAAAATCGACAGATTTGATGAGAAGGACTTTGGTTTCTGGAAGATGCAGATTGAGGATCATCTATATTAGATGAAACTACACTTGCTCCTATCTGGAGAGAAACAAGAGACGATGAAGCAAGCTAATTGGGAATTGCTGGATAGACGAGCTTTGGGTGTTATTCGATTGACGTTAGCTTGTAATGTCGTGTTTAACATCGTAAAAGAGAAGACCACTGCGAGTTTGATGAAAGCCCCGTTGGACATGTACGAGAAGCCCTTTGCAATCAATAAGGTTTACTTGATGCGACATATGTTGAACTTGAAAATGAATGAAGGTGCGCCAGTTGTTGATTATATTCATGAATTCAATGTGATTGTTAGTCAATTGAGTTAAGTTGATATTGACTTTGAAGATTAGATATGCACTTTGATTCTATTATCGACATTGCCTAATAGTTGGAATACTGGTGTTACTTGTGACATTCCGAATCTCAGCCCATTTTTGGGATTTATAAAATGTGTATTTCGTCAGTGCACTTATAATAAAATCTCGCCCGGAGTTGATTACTCTTTGGTTATTATTTTTAAATTAGAGATTTCGCTAGAATCGCACTCAATCAAATTTGGCCGTTATTTAGAGCCTGAACTTTGGTGTTGAATTTCTCGGAGTGTCGCGACAAATTTAATTAGACGGTGTCGATATTATTATGGCCAGCGTCAATATTGCCTGGGATAAGTGAAAAGTGAAATTTTAACCGGGTGCGGGTTTGGACTAGTAGACCTCCATTGTAGTGTGTTTTAATTAATATCTTTGGCCTTTTTCCTAAATAATTTATTAGGATTTTCATGGACCGTTAGATCGATTTTGGGTTTGAACGTAGGCCGTTGGATCGTGCAATCATTGCGTTGACTTTTGTCTCTCTTTCTCTCTCCCCATCTGCCGCGTCCCCTCCCCACTATGCCTGTCCACTCCCTCCCTTCCCAATGCATGTCCCCTTCCACCCTTCTCTCTTCCTTTTTCTTCTTTCCTTTTTCTTCTTCCATTTTCTTCTTCTTCTTCTTCTTCTTCTTCTTTGGTTTTCTCTTCCTCATCGACTGTTTCTACTTCTGCTTCTGCTCGCTCGACTAGTCACCGCCGATTGGCCCTCGTCGTCCACCTCACGCCGCCGTCGCCTTGATCGAGCCGCACTGTCGTCCGTCGCCCGTGACTGCCTGTCGCTGACCTGCCCGTGCTGCACTCGAGCAGTAGCTTGCCGCTGTGTCCGCCGTGGTCCGGCGCTGTCTAGTCGCCCGCCAGCCCATCCTCCGTCGCTTGGCCACCCGCGATGCCGCCGTACCGCCTCAGGCCACTGCATGACCTCCCTTTCCCCCTGTTTCTCTTTTCCCCGGCCTCTCCTTATTTTGAGCTCTCCCTTGTTCTGCCTCGTCCAGCCGCCGCGCGCCGCTGTTTCGGCCACCGCCGCTGCTCCGTTCGCCACCACCCAGCCCCCAACTCCTCTCTCTCGCCACCACCGCTCCAGCCTTCCTCCCTCTCCCCTCCACTCCGACGCCGTCGCTGTCGTCGCTGCCATCGCTCGCTGTGCCGCCTAGCTCACCCTAGGCCGTGGCCGAGCTTGCCTAACCGTTGCTGTGGCCGTGCCTGAGCGTACCCAGCCGTGCCCGAGCTAGCCTAGATCGCTACCCAGCTGTGCTCGAGCCATTGCAGCCACTGTCTGTCTCCGCCGTGCTCGTGCTTGCGTGCTTGCCCGCGCGCCTGGCCGCTCGCCCGATTGTGGCCGAGAGCCCCGGGCCGTGGCCGAGGGTGTGCCGAGCCCCTTGCCTGTCACGCCCTCGCCAGTGCTGAGCTCATTACAGTTCACCCAGCCATTTTAGGCCCGTGCCGATTTTTTCTAGGCCAAATTTAGGTAAGTGACTCCCTAAACTTTACCTAGTACTTTGAGTATTTTTAAACTTGTTTAGGGGTTAATTAGTACCGGGTTAGTGGCTAAGCTTGGATTATGATCAATATGTGAATGTGGTTAATTGGTAAATTAAATTGTGGTGATTATGTGGTATAATTAGTGGCTGATTTATGTGGGTGCGATGACTGGATTGTTATGGCGTTTGTGGGTGAAATTGACGTTTGATTGGGCCGACTTCAGTGTCGGATGGGTGGGCTAGTGTGATGAGTTTGTGATTTGAATTGGTTTTGTACAACGTGTTAGAATGGCGAATTGTGACGTGGTGTAGGTGCATGAGAAATGTCCAGTGAGGGACGAAGCCCGGATTGATAGGAGGGCTGACCTGAGGCGTGTTTACACGGGTCGTGAGAAAATGTGAAATGTCCAGTGAGGGATGGAGCTCGGATTGATCGGAGGGTTGACTTGAGAAGTGTTTACGCGGGTCGTGAGAAAATGTGAAATGTCCAGTGAGGGACGGTGCCCAGATTGATTGGAGGGCTGACTTGAGGCGTGTTTATGCGGGTCGTGAGAAAGTGTGAAATGTCTAGTGAGGGACGGAGCCCGGATTGATCGGAGGGCTGACTTGAGGCGTGTTTACTTGGGTCGTGAGAAAGTGTGAAATGTCCAGTGAGGGATGGAGCTCGGATTGATCGGAGGGCTGACCTGAGGCGTGTTTACGTAGGTCGTAAGAAAGTGTGAAATGTCTAGTGAGGGACGGAGCTCGGATTGATCGGAGGGCTGACCTGTGGGGTGTTGACCCGGGTCATGAAAAGTTGCTCGGCCACGAATGCGAAATGAGTGTGATTGAATTGAGTGAATATACATGTGTATGCGCCCGATTGATGACAATGTGTTCTTAAGTTATTATGATATTCATGTGATTTGATTAATATGCAGAGCTGGTGTGTGATTCTGGGCGTGGTAAGTGTATATTGACGAGTTTGTTATATCGGTGGTTAGATTGCATGTTAGACTCGTCTAGGTATGCATTGGCCTAAATGGGCTATATGTTGTCTGCTTATTGAGATTTATTCTCATTGCTATAATGCAAATCATTTCAGACCCCCGACCCTGACCATGAGTGATCCGCCTGAACGTTTTGGGATCCCGAGGCATACTGAACACTTGGCGGTAGAGTACCTCGTAGGGAATGGGGAGGCCTATGTTAAGCATACCACGATGGTGTGGGTAGATGTGGGCAAGCTGGAGTTACAACCCAATACATACCGGGCGTACTGTTATTGGGATTTATACGGAGTCTATGGACTGCTCCGGCATTTTGATGTTCCGTTCAATGGGGTAGGCGATGACTTTGGGGTAGTCAGTTAGGGAGACTCGTGTGCCATGTGTGCCCCACACTGCGTGATTGTGGTTGCTAAATGATTTTATGCAATAATATGTGAGGTGCAGGTGCGTTAGGCCTAGAGGTGAGTGTTGGTTGTGGTTGGCCGTTGTTTGTGATTAGCTGCCTGCTTAGTGAATTGTTGTTGTGATTCACCATCTAGGGTTTTAGACTGGTATAGTTGGCCTAGTTCTCTAATTCCTATGTGGAATTATAGCAAGTAGGCTAGCGTGAGACCCTGAGAGGATGAGTAGCCGAGGAAGAGGTAGAGGTCGAGGTCGAGGTCGAGGTCGCGTGGTCCCGTAAGCTGATGTCATAGAGGATCCCCGGGTGGATGGAATTTTGAGGACACTATAAGAAGTCGGGATTTTAATGGGTAGACAGACTGAGGAGCGAAATGCTACTGTTACCGCTACTGCTGAGGCTGCTGTTGCTATCGCCAACGGAGCCAATGGGAATAATGAAAACCATGGAAATAATGGGAATGATGGGAATGGTGGGAATGGTGGACACCCGGCTCAGGGCTAAGTACAAGCAAACAGGCCGATGTCTAAACTAGTTGAGTAGTTTTTGAAATTGAAACCTCCAAGGTTTGACGGAAGAGGTGATACTGAGGCTGCACCTCGATGGATAAAAGACTTAGAGAAAACTGTCGAGGTGCTGGGATGCACTGAAGAGGAGAAAGTAACCCTGACAATCTACCAGGTTCAGGAAAATGTAAGCGATCAGTGGAGAGCCACCAGAGATCAAGTGTTCCCTGCTGGTACTGCCTCGAATTGGACTGTTTTTATCGAGACCTTCAATGGTAAGTATTTCTCGAAAAGTGCCCGAGAGCAGAAATCGGCTGAGTTCATGAGACTTCGCCAAGGTCAAATGTCGGTGGATCAGTACGAAGCCGAGTTTGTAAGGCTATCCAAATATACCCCAAGAATGGTGGAGGACCTAGTGGATAAGGCCAGGAGGTTTCGAGATGGGCTGAAGTCGGACCTCCACAGTCAATTGATATCACTGAACCTGAGGGGTTACCATGAGATATATGACCGAGCTCAGGCAATTGAGCGTGATACGATGGAGAGGGCTACCGCCTCTAGATCGCGGTAGGCCCGGCTCGGGACAACCGTCGTTT
>CM062260.1:28383786-28481541 GCA_031216405.1 Syzygium malaccense
GACGAAATTGGATACGACATTATACTACTGAGCTTCGAGGACGGCTCTGAATGGTGTGAAGTATCCGGCTTATCGTCATAACGTTCATAACATCGGCATCAGTACCTGTAAACAAATCCAGCCTCGGCATCGAATTGATTTGTCGTGTGCAATTGGGAACATCCGAAGTAGGAGGCAGGCGGGAATTGCAGGAGAAGAGCTGCACATAGCTTACGCGCATCTGCTTTCGTCTTTGACCATAATGCTGCACGTTTACTCTTGGGACTCCACCGGATCAGCCAACAGCTCTTCTTGTCTTTCCTTTCCTCCTGCTACACCATTCAAAATCTGATCACAGTTATGCAAATAATGAGTCTTACAAATCCACAACCAGATCCATTCATCGCGTATGCTTCTGAAGCCGCACCAGCACACGATCTGGTTTTGGTGTCGGCGGCATCGCTTGAGAATCCCGGTCGTACTTCCGCAGATTACCGATCGAACAGCTTCACTTCCATACAAACTTGCATCGAAATGTAATCTTCAGTTAGTACATTCGATGTTCATAACTCATGATGCCATCAGGTATCTGGTCATCTTGCTGGTATGACAATATATCGGATTTTGGCTTGATTGAGATCGTGTCTTTATGTAGTTTTTAAACTCTACCCTCAATAAATTAGAAAAAAAAATGATGAAATTGTATTGATCAAGGAAGAGAAAAAAAGAAAGAAATAGAAAGAGCCAATGCCATTAAATCAGTGAACTGGAAAAGGAGAATTTTCATAAAAATTCGTGTAATTGGTTATTTGTCCAATGGATTCCTTTCACCATTAACCACGATGGCACAACTATTTAAATTAGATAAGTAAAGATATCGCTTTGAATTATAAAATTCAATTTACCATGAGACAAGAAAAAAGAAAAAGAAAAAATGCATGGAGAGGTTAAACGAGAGAAGCTCTTCATCATAAATTTTTCATTGAAGTTTTTTAAAAACATGTTTGTCCGTTCGTTAACATTCATTCTATGATTTATTTTCAACTTTTCGCACTCTTCAAGCACTTGAAAACAGAAAAACCTTTGGATAAAAATATATGGCAAGCTATTTTGTAAGTAATTTCTTAGGTGGTTAGTATTTCCTGTGAAATGGTTATGATAGTTGCAGCATTTGGTTGAAGGAACGTTTTTTTTTTTTAAATAAAGGACACTTTAAATAAAAATTTAATACCGATTAAAATATTTGCTCAAATGTATAAAACATAACAATGCATAATACTATCTTTTTCTTCTTCCCATAGATCAATGTGCTATTTTAGACATCATCTAGTAAAACAACATGCAGAAAAAACCACCTAGATCTCTAAATATCATGTAAAAGTAAATTTATATTGACAAACGTAAAAAAGAAATAACGACCTCATCTGATTGGATAAGAAAATTAAATCATATATATCACTTCCGTTACAATCTAACAAAAAAATTGATCCGAATAATCATGTGCATAGTTTAAGTGTTATATTTTCCTCCAGCCCTAACTAGTTATTAGTTCTGGACAATACACACTTGCGAAATTGGTAAAATATAAATGGAGGTGGTGTCCATGATCGTAACCCATCAATTAGAAACGTGGTAGAGGAAACATCGAAAACTATAGTCCCGTGATAATTCCTTTTTAGCTAAAAATTATCGAAGTTTATTGCGTATACATGATTCCCTAGCATCGTGACTTTTCTTTCACCCATTTGTGAGGTGATAGGACATACCATTCATCAGCTTTTGCACGTCAAACTAAGTCTACTTATCGGCCCGATTAAGGTCGGTCGTTCACCAATGGACTCTTTGAGACGAGTTGAACATCAAGAGTCAAAAGATTTTGAATAATTTGGATAAGTTGGTAGTGATTCCAAGATAATCACTGGCCTCGAAACTGTTGAAACAATTTTTTAGGCTGCGAATGACAATCATTCTGTTTCAGAAATCAATTTCTGGCCAGAAATTAATTTTTCTATTTCCGTTCTTGGAGGAGTTTCTAAGCAAAAAAGCACGTTTAATAATGACACAAAATCTACTTTTGGAATAAAAATTTATTTGATAACGGCACAAAATTTCTTCCTCTCAAGTGGTCAGCGAGTGGACTGCAGCGGGAGGAGGGCAGCCGGCGGCGGGAGACGGTGGGCAGTTGCCGGTGGTCGACGGGCGACGGCCCACGGTGGGCGGCGGCCCATGGCGAGCGGCGGCAGGAGGAGGGAGACCAGCGATGAGAGACGGTGGTCGATGGTGGGAGTCAGGTGGCGGCGAGAGGAGGGCGGCTGACGACGGGAGATGGTGGTCGGCAGCCCATGACGGGCAACGATGGGAGGTGGGCGATAGCCGGAGGCAGGTGGTGGGTGGTGACGGCTGACAGCCACCAGCAATTGGGCGGCGAGTGGATGATCGATTGGTAGCAAGGGTGATTGATGAGAAAAACTTTAACTTCTCGTTTCTGTTCCAAAAATAAAAAAGCAAAAAATTTGTACTTCTGATTTCTGTTCCAAATCTATTTCTGTTTCAAAAATTTGTTCCATAAATAAAAAATAAAATTGCGTTACCAAATAGATTTCTATTCTAAACCTATTTCTGGAACAAAAATAGAAAAATAGAGAAACATAATAATTATCGTTCGCAGTCTTAACCTTAGTTGCCTTTCATTTCTTACCCAACAGCGAGTTTACATCACAACCTTCAGAAAAGTCTCTTCAATTGGAATGGTTCGATTAGACGTGAAAACTTCAAGAAGAAATCTACCTTAGATGGCATGTATTTTACTGCTAATTGAGGATTAGGGTTCTTGAATTTATTGAGTTTCCGTACACAGCAAGGAACAAAATCCCGCACTCATTATAACAACTACTTAAGAATAAACCAAAACTTTTCCATAATCATAGACAAAAAAAAATTGCGAGTCACGATATCATACTTGTCAAGTAACATGTGAATTTTAAATTATAAGTTAAAAACTCTTTTCCCAAATCTAAAGCACTCGATCTTTTTTATGATCATAAAAAAATTGAGCACTAAATAGGCACAATCGAAAGGTTTAGAGCTAAATCGACACAATTGAAAGGTTTAAAATTGAATTGGCTATCATACAATAGGTTTAGAACTTTTTGGTCAATTACCTCCTCTTAACGCATAGCATAACCCGAAAAAGATATGGTTTTCTAGTTCGCATCTTTGTCTGGTTGGAAATCAATGATTTGGAAATTTTTTCTCCTAAAATCGATCGCGTGCATATCTATAGAAATGAATGAAAGAAAAACATTTTTATCATCAACGAAAATGTCGGGCACAAATTGTTGTTAATAATCAATTTTTTTCAAATCAACGATTCGGAAAATATTTCATAAAAGACGATTACTTACATCGTTTACGAAAATGAACGAACGTGTAATATTTCCATCGACTACGAAAATGCTTGAGCATAGAAGATTATTAATGACAATGAAAACATTTTTTTCCGTTAACTGATAAATCTAAGCAATGTAAAAAAAAACGAGTCGAGACCGTTCTCATTTTGTAAAACTCAAACCAAATTTCGAGCAACCTCTTTTTTCTTCCTTCATAATCCATATAATTTTTCCTATTTCTCTCGCCACATGCAAAACGTGGGATTTCACGAAAATGAAATCCCACGAGAAAAATAAAAAAAGAAAAACCGTTTTTTTTCTCCCAATTTTTTTTTCACCCCGCCTCCACTTTTGGCGTCTTCTTTTCCCCCCCCCCCCCCCCTTTTTTTCACTTTTACCAAGCATTTTTACGAGCCCCAAAAAAAATAGCGCAAAAAAAATAATTTTAAAAAAATAGCGCGAAAAAATCGAAATCCCACGTCATTGAAAAGCCTCCCCCCCTCGCGCCAAAAAAACACAGCTTCTCCATTTCACCTCTCTTCTCCCTCTCTCTCTCTCTTCTGCAACGCCGCGATGACGACGACGACGACGCGCGACGTGGACGGCGCCGGCGAGATGCCGACCGAGCGATCGGAGAAGAACGAGCGGATCCGGACGCACATCGGCTACGACATGTCCACGCCCGACGTCTCCTCCGCCCTCGCCCAGTCCCCGGACGACGTCGACGCCGCCATCGACCCCATCCTCCGCACCTGGAAGGAGGTCCCCTTCAAAGTCAGGCGCGCCCTCGCCGGCGCCGGCGCCAGGATCTCCGCCGGAACGACGCCGGAACCGCCCGAGGGGCCGGCAGACCCGAAGGTGCCGGTCGATCCGTCAGGGACGTCTTCCGGCGAGCTTCCGAAGGCGGCGAGCGCGGGAGCGGCGGCGGCGGCGGATGAGGAGTACCTCGGGGTGGAGTCCAAGGTAATGGGCTGGGTGGCGGAGGACTTCGGTTCCGTTGGGGATGAGAAGTCCCCCGTAGCAGGGGAGACGGCGAGTGAAGCGGAGGAGGAGGCGTCATTTGAGAAGGCCGTTGTCGAAACAGAGCCTGATGTCGTCGTCGACGACGGTATGCTGCCCGAAGAAAAAGCATGCGGGGGAGCACCGGAAGAGCCCCGGGTGGGTCGGCCGTCGGAAGCGAAGGGACGCGTTGATTTCTCGATGATGTCGTTCGATGAGTTCCTCAAGGCCACCGGTACGAAAGTGGTGGCCGATGAGGAGTACCTGAGGAGCCAGAGCATGGAGACGGAGACGATGGTTCGGGTAAAGGGTGAAACTGACTCTGTTCGTGCAGAGAAGGCAGCTGCGAGAGAAGAAAAGAGTTTGGTTAGAGGAGAGAATATGGTACCTGATGCAGGAGAAGTAGAGATGGTGTCTGAGGAGGGATGTATCAGGAACCAGGGTATTCTGGGGACTGGTAAAGGATCAATGGTTGATAGATCATCTCAGAGGACCATAGTCAAGGTGGAGCCCGATGTCGTCATCGTTGCGGAAAGTACAGTGCCAGGAGCAGAGGAAAAGAAGAAACTACGGGGCGATTTGCAAGTCCTGCCCTGGGATGGTAAGAAAGATTTCAATCCCAAAAAGAGGAAAGACACGGGTGTGGATCCAATAGATGCTACTCCAATTAACTGGGCTAAACCGAAGCTTATGCCGGAGAAGCACGATCTGGGGTTTGACCAACTGCGGCCGAAACCCTCCGGTCTGAAAAGCAGAGTCGTTGAAGATAGGAGTCTAAGTTGTGCTGTAGTGGAAGATGCCGATTTTGCAGTAGAGCCGGACTGGCATTTGGTGGGAAGGAGGGTGATCAATGGGGTTTCAACCACCAAAGGAAGGAAATTAATTGATAATGAGATCATCCATTTTAATTTTCCTACTGCGAACTCAAGGAATAATTCACAATGGATAGTTCGTTTCTCTACCGAAAGACATGGGGAGGTTTGCTACGTTTCTTCGGATATCAATTTTTTGTTCTTTGTTATTTTTGTAGAGTTTTGGTACTCAACTTGGTGTTTTTCCTTTCTTTTAATAAATAGTGAACACAGACAGATGAAGCAATTCAATATTGTTTCATCACCCCTTTCTCCTGGCAAGCGGTTTCGCTTTGTTGTCATCGACTGTAATTTTTTTCCTTTTTGTGCTTATGTCTGTCAGCTAGTTTTGCCATTACCTTACTTGGATTGTTATGAGATCATGAGAACGCGTACTTTTGCCTGGTTGATAATTTTGTGTATCCTCTGTGATCAATAATTAGATTGGTCGGCTTGAAATGGCGTGGGCAAAATGCGTTATTCCCCTTGTGAAATCTTCAAAGGTGAAGGTTTGTGGTCGTTGCATAGCTGCCCCAGCAAACATGTACATAGGGCAAGAAATAATGTTGTATGTAAGGTGAATGTCTTTTTCTTTGGCCACAAAGTTTTTTTTTTATGTGTGAGCTTTGATTAAAGAAAAACATCTGAGGATTCACTTTTGTTATCCTATTTGTGAAGCTTTTATATGCACAATTCTGTTTTCACCAATAATTCCAAGTCGTCCTGGAGGCTAGATGATCCATCCAACATTGACTCCACTGAATATCCTCTATTGACCCTATTCAAGTTGTTGCAGATCAAACCCTATCGAGAGGTAATTCTTCCCTATTTGTTGTCCTCATCTCTTTGAAGTTCGATGTCAATCATGTAGCGTCATCATTGAAATCTCTACTTTGGTTTATCCAGGCTGCGTACGACCCAGAAGAACTCAATACGGGGAAATGTTTGGTAAATCTCAACCTGTGTAAACTTGCCACCTTCTGTTGTTTTCCTTTGTTGTGAATGCACGTAAGCTTTATTGCTCAAATGAATACACATAGCACATTGTATTGAGCCTTGACATGCATGATACTAAGGGAAAAAACAAATGTCCCAAAGTGTTCACTTGTCCTTAAAACTTTCCCAAAGTAACTAGAAGAATCAGCTTTATCAGAAGTTCCAAAATGTAAGATATTATTGCAAAATGAGTACATTTGCATGTATAGTACTACTATAACTTCGTGCTTTAAGCATGGTCTGAGTTCTGACAAGACGTCGATTTTTTATTTCTTTAAACCACATGCTTATCATTGATCAAAACAGGGAAATACAAATCTAACTGTGCCAGCATTGCCCACGGCCATGACAAGAAAGAGTGGCCAGAAGTGTCTGGAAGAAAATAAGGATGAGCAAGCCATCTCCGAGGCAGCCTTAAACAAGATCATTGGATCTGCAGGTGTATATGACTTGGAGGTAAAATGCGAAATAGTACATATTTTTCTAGTGTTGCCATTGTAAAATCTATTCTTAATTCTCTCAATGAACCGTCTAGGAGTTGGAGCCCCCAGATACCCTTATGTGTACCCTAAAGCCATACCAGAAGGAAGCTCTGTACTGGATGTCACGGCAAGAGAAACAAACATATGTTGCAGGGAATGCCACAAAAACTCTTAATCCTTGCTGGGCAGAATACCGGATATGCGATGAGTATGTGTTTTACCCAAAAATATGTGTTACCTTTGCATTTCAATTATGTTAAGCATCTGAAATGCCAGGATGCCGTAACCATATGACTGAAATTTTTCAGGGCGGCCTCTTCTATATATGTAAATGTATGCTCCGGCGAAGCAACCACACAATTTCCGGATGCTCAGCAAATGGCAAGAGGAGGGGTCAGTTTTTGACTTGTACATCTTGCACTCATTGCATTGCACTTGCAAATGGCCAAAGTAGGGGAGGTTTCTGACTTTGTAAATTGTAGATATTAGCAGATGCAATGGGGCTTGGGAAGACTGTGATGACGATAGCTTTAATACATGCAAGACCAAGCAGGAGATGTCCAGATGCTCCAAAATTTCTCACGGAGGATGCTGATGACGTTGATAGCACAAAGAGAAGGAAGAGAGATTCAAGTATAAGAAACACGCAAAAAGTAAAAGGTGGCACTCTTATTATATGTCCAATGGCTCTATTAAGCCAGTGGAAGGTGAGCTCTCTTAAACCATCTTCATTTATTTTTCTCTCTTTTGCTTGAAATTGATAGACACCTCAAACAGCCATCTACATGCTTGAGCTTAAGTTTGCTATCTTGTACTCCTTGAAAGGGCAATTTGTAAGTATTCCTTCTGTTGACGTCCTCAGGATGAGCTTGAAACTCATTCGAAGCCTGAAAGCATTTCAATTTTTGTACACTATGGTGGGGATAGGACAAATGATCCCAGGGTGTTCTCAGGATATGATGTAGTCTTGACTACATACGGCGTCTTAACGGCTGCTTATAAGCATGTGAGATTGCATCTCTTAAAACTCGTCTTTTGGCTATCTTGAACCATGTAAAACCCCTCCCGCAACCTGATGTTGAATAACCAAAAGAATAATAGAGTGATTCAAATTCCGTCTCAGGATCAAGATGACAGCATATTCCACAGAGTTGAATGGTATAGGGTAGTTTTGGATGAAGCTCATACAATTAAATCTTGGATGACCCAAGGTGCTCAGGCTGCCTTTGCTTTGCTCTCACATTTTCGGTGGTGTCTCACTGGAACCCCCATTCAGGTCTGTTCTGTTACCTAGGTGGATCCATGCTTTGCTACATTATTGGAGTTTAATTTTGCGTATAGGTGATTATAAAGGATAAAAGCTGAGAGATTCTTTGCCGTGCACAACTGGTGATTAACAACCAACTTTTGGTAAATTTGCAGAATAACTTACAAGATCTCTACAGTCTTATCCATTTCTTGCGTGTTGAGCCATGGTGCAACTGGGCATGGTATGTTTTCATACATTTAAAAGTGTTGAACTAAATTTATTCATGCTTCATTTTGATTTCAGCGGACCAATTGTAGTTACAGTTATCATTTGCTTAAAGCCTCAGGCTTTTTAGCAAAATGGGAGCTCTCCAAGATACAAATGTCACTGTCATTTGCACCTCATAACTGTGTTCTTCCTATTTATTCCTCCTGTCTTATTAGGTGGAAGAAGCGTATACAAAGTCCTTATGAGGGTGGAGATGGAAGAGGGATAAAGCTGGTCAGAATAATATTGAACTCTCTAATGTTGAGACGAACTAAAGAAAGCAAAGATAAAGAAGGAAGGTAATCAACCGATGCTCATGCAGTCTTTTTTTCCTGATTTAGATGAGTGATTTCATATCATGTCCTAATATTTTGATGCTTCTCATTCAGGCCGATACTTAGTCTCCCTCCGACAGATATACAAACTATTGAATGTGAACAATCTGAAGCAGAACAGGATTTTTACGATGCGCTCTTCAGGAGATCTAAAGTAAGTCTCACTGTTCTGATTGTACTAGTATGCATGTTAGCTTTAGATGAATTAGTCATGCTCCACAGGCCTGAGGCATGAGAGGATGATTCGATCCAAGAATTGAACTATTATTTTAGTGCCAGCGGTTTCTTCTAGAGACACATTTGGCGAGAGTATTCTCTCTTAATGATGCAGCTAACATTCTTGTGCAAAATCAAAACAGGTACGATTTGATCAATTTGTAGCACAGGGCAAGGTTCTTCACAATTTCGCATCTATCCTTGAACTTCTACTTCGATTGAGGCAGTGTTGCAACCATCCATTCCTTGTCATGAGGTATCAATGGACTCAAAAAGTTTTCCTTCTTGTTGGTTTGTTCGTGAAGATGTTTTCTTGACATGCCTCTGGATGCACAGCCGAAGTGATTCCCAGCAGTATGCAGATTTGAACAAGCTTGCAAGAAAGTTCCTTGATATGAATACCCATTCTGCCTCCTGTAATCAGATAGTCCCGTCTAGAGCCTATGTTGAAGAGGTAGTTGACGGCATCCGACGGGGCGAAAATACAGAGTGCCCAATTTGCCTGGAGTCAGCAGATGACCCTGTGCTCACACCTTGTGCTCATAGGATGTGCAGGGAATGCCTTTTGTCAAGCTGGCTTACGCATAGCTCTGGCCTGTGCCCAATCTGTCGCCAAATGCTGAGGAAAAACGATCTCATTACGTGCCCGACAGAAAGCCAGTTCAGAGTTGATGTTGAAAAGAACTGGAAGGAATCTTCAAAGGTGTCGAAGCTTTTAGATTGCCTGGAAAATATTCGGCAGTTGGGCTCTGGCGAGAAAAGCATTGTATTTAGCCAATGGACCTCATTTTTGGATCTCTTGGAGATACCGCTTAAGAGAAGGAAATTCGGGTACCTGAGATTCGATGGGAAATTGGCGCAGAAGCAAAGGGAGAGGATCTTGAAGGAGTTCAATGAGACAAATGACAAAATGGTAAGACTGATTAATACACACACCATGTGATCATCCTGCTGTGAGACTTGACCAATTGTTTGTATTGATTCCGGTTCCTTTGCTTGCTCATAAACTTCAGATACTTCTGATGTCTCTTAGAGCTGGTGGGGTAGGCTTGAACTTAACTGCTGCCTCTCATGTCTTTCTTATGGTACGTTTCGAGATAGCTTTCA
The DNA here is from genome assembly GCA_031216405.1 of Syzygium malaccense. Classification (NCBI taxonomy): domain Eukaryota; kingdom Viridiplantae; phylum Streptophyta; class Magnoliopsida; order Myrtales; family Myrtaceae; genus Syzygium; species Syzygium malaccense. Next base: position 28,393,657 of record CM062260.1, read on the forward strand.
TCTACTTGACACACCAGCTACAATTAGAAAATCTATGAACCAGTCATTCTATACAAATTAATCTTGCTCACACATGTAGGATCCATGGTGGAACCCAGCCGTAGAAGAGCAAGCAATCATGAGAATTCACCGCATTGGACAAAAACGAACTGTTTCAGTTAGAAGATTCATTGTGAAGGTGAGTTTGCTGTTTGTACTTTTCTCTCCTACTTGAATTGGTCGAGCTATGGGGTCAAAACACACAGCAGGTATATCTAAGAATTTAGGCATATGGGTCAGACCAAACCCAACAACACTTTTCCCCTTTCACGCGTTGTCTGTGTCTGAACTCTGAACAGCCACGTACTGGTATGCCTTGTATGTTGGTCCTAGACCAAGTCCAAAGGGACTTAGCTTCGTGGGGGGTCAACTTACGAAAAAAGCTCCAACTTAATTAGGTAGTCCTAGTATAAATAAACCATGGAATCCCATTCATCCAGTTCTCTTCAACTTCAAGCTTGACATCTTGACATCAGCCTATTGTCCAAATCTGACGTTCTCCACTGAAATTTGTCGTTCATAAGTTCGGAGCATGCCAATCTTTTCTGTTCAATACAAATTGGACAAGCACGTATCCGTCTAGGTCGAGTCTCTTCATCATGTTGCGATTTCTCGGTTATTTTTCCAAATGAGTTGAACCAAACTGAACCTAGACCGAGTAAAAGAAAAAAACAAAACCAATTTGGTATTTCCCAATGGACCTGTAGTCCTGAATCTGTGATTAGAGAAAAACACCAATTTCAAGCCGAAAAAACTACTTTTGTCAGATTAGAACGATGTCGGTTGAAACTGAAAATTGCGCAGGACACGGTAGAGGAGCAAATGCAGCAAGTTCAGGCGAGGAAGCAGCGAATGATTGCCGGCGCCCTCACCGACGAGGAGGTCCGGTCTGCCAGGCTGGAGGAGCTCAAGATGCTCTTCAGATAGAGGAAAAAGGAGTGCAAGAATTTTGAAGAAAAATCCCAAACCCCCTCGGGTTTTTTTTTTAACTAATCTTCCAGTAATCTATTGCGCATAGGACTTTCATGCTGACAGCTAAGGCTGAAGATAAGATCTTTCGGCATTGACTATTTCTGCGGTGGCATCTTCAAACTTATGTGGCATAGGATGAAAGCCAGCCCCGGTTTTGGAGATCGATTTTTGGGGGCCGCATCTCGTTCCCCGTTTGGTCAAAAGCTGAATCTACGAACGCGAGATAGAATACTACTTCCTCCCTCGTTTCTCCGCCGTTATATCGCTCTTGGCGTCGCTGCATCTTTTCCTCTTTTTCTGTCGCTGTTGACTTGCAAGAAGATCTAAAGATGGTTCCTCGGGAATATTCCCGAAAATTCGTTCCCGTTCTTTTTCCTTTTCGGTGCCTTGGACCGGCCGGATCTTTGACGAGAGGGGGCAGCACTATAGGAAAATGAAGCGCACGCCCGTGTGAGTGGTCTTGGATGCTCGTGCGATTTGGACCAGCAGAAATTTTCTAAAGTTGTGGGGGAGCTCTTTAAGGAAAAGTTTAGACCCGAAAAAGGGCAAAAAAAAAAAAAAAGCTATATTGGCCGTTTTTCTAACTTTGTTTACGGTTCACACATCAAATGTCCTCCCGTACATTTCAAGATTTGCGATTATCCTCGCTTTTTTTAATAATGGATTTTGGGCTAATGTTGCCTGCACATAATCTATTCGAATCGTCGTTCTATTTTCCAAACTACCTCCACTTCAACAAGAGAAAAGGAACCGCCCGATATACGCCCCCGTCTCTCCTTCCATTGGAGAGGCTTGTTCTGTTCGACAAATCCGCGGGGTCCTCGCCGACCTTCAATCTAAGGCCGACGAGACTCGCCGTGCCAGCTCAAGGCCGGATCGAGGCCGAAAGATCTTGATCTGGTGGGCCATGGCGGCCGAGCTCGTGCGGCTCGTGAACTCGAGGCCAGTCTCGCATGCCCTCGGAGATCGCGAGCGGCGGGCCCCGGTCGAGATCCCGCGTCTCGCCTCCGCGAGCAGCAAATGATCTCGCCACAAACAGAGACGAGGATGCGGGGGCGAGGGGCGGTCCTTATCGGTTTCGGGGGTCGGGCCGTGGCCGTGAGGGCGTCTCTCTGTCGTCGACGTGCTGTGAAATTGCGCGTTAGGAGATAGAGAAGAACGGGCGCGAGACAAAGTCACGAGTAATTCTTTTCGGACTTTTTTTTTTTGATGGGTCCGAGGTTTTTCTAGATTGGGGGAGATGCAAAATGAAGATGGAGTCGTCTATTTGATACGGAGAGCGAAATCGAGGATCACTTTTGCGATCGATTCGAAAATTAAAAAAAAAAAGGCGTAAAAAATGTAACAGTTTTCACCGAAAAAGTCAATAGGTTTCGGGTTTCACCTTACAGACCAAACGGGATGCGGCCGTTGAATTCCGGGGATCGGGAAGCGGGGCCCACCGGACCACCACCCTCTCCCCCGGGCAGATGGGAGGCCGATCGTGGAAGAGAGCCGTGCCACGTGGAGGGCCACGATAGGATCCCGTCCGACGTGTCATCGTCCGGATGTCGGGGGCGGGGGGGAGGGGGTCTTCGAGGCTCCTCCGCCGATGATTGGTCAAAATCTGGTGGTGCACGATGCCGCCCGACGAGGCACGGCGGGAGGGGAGAAAAAAATCGGTGGACCGCGGCACACGGATTCGCGCGGGTCCCCGCGCGTCCGGACCGTCGGATCGCGTGTGGGGCCCCCGCGTCGGTTCCCGGACCGATCCGGCGGCTCGCGCCTCTCGGATTCACCTGCGCCGGTTGCACCCGATCGCCTGGAGGGCGTGAGGGGCGGTGGTGGGGTCGGTCGGTTAGAAAAGCGTGGGCAGTTCGTTTGGAGCGGAGCGCTTAGAATTCTGCGCGGCTTTTGACGATGCCCCGTCTCCCTCTCCGGAAGTTAGAACGGCTTCTCGGCTTCTCGGCTCGGCTCGGCTCGGCGCCTCTTCAGGACGTCGCTCGAGACGAAATGCCCTTAGTGCCCCTTGGGAGCCATTTCCACTTTCTTACGCTCCGTTCGTTTCAGGAAAAATATTTTTCGAAAAAATATTTTTCGCGTTTTTCGATATTCAGGGGTGGAAAATATTTTCCGTAGGAAAACATTTTCTTTCCCTACCCCCAAATCCTTCATTATTTTCAGGAAAATGATTTCCTCTTTTTACAAAGAGGAAATCAATTTCCCCCAAAGTGAAGGCAAAATTGCCCATGAAAGAAAATCATTGGGATGTAGATCTGCTAAGAAGTCCTAAGAAGTCCTCTCCGATGTCGATCTGCTACTCTGGTACGGAGTTGTCCCGTAGGGATGGCGCAACATTGCACCTGCCGCACTTGTAAGTATAGCATTCTGTGGCAGGATATCAAGTCCCTATGCTAACGCTAAGGGATGTAGTTATGTGGCCCCCTTATCTCATATTTTTTTCGAGCAAAAAACGATATGTGTGTAATCTCATAGCCTACTCTATATAATGTGATCCCTAGACTTTTTAATTTTTTCAATGTGGTCATTAGACTTTGGTATATATATATATTTAATATAGTCCATGAACTATATGAAAATGCTAAATGTAACGTGTACTAAAAGTCCATGAACCGCATTAAACAAATTAAAAGTTCAAGGACGGCATTACACATTGGGTTAAAGTTCAAGAACCATATTAAAAAAATTAAAAGTTAAGGAAACATATTGTACATTAAACTAAAGTTTATGGACTATTTATGTCGAGGAGGGAAAATGACATAAACAAGATTCTAAACTTTGACCCAATATGCATTGTGGTTTTTGAACTTCTAATGTGTTCGATGTACTTCCTGAGCTTTAACTCAACGTCCAATGTGGCCCTCGATTATATTTTTTTTCAATATAGTCAATAAACTTTCGGTACATATTTAATTTAATCAATGAACTACATGAAGATGTTTAATGTAGTCATTTCATTAATTCAAATTTAATAAATACATTGAATATTTTTACATAGTTCAGGGATCACATCGAACGAATTAAAAATTTCAGATATCGCGTCGTAAATTGGGCCAAGGCGTGGAAACCGTTTAACAGCATTATCCCTATAAAAAAAAAGGGCAAAAAGAGCGAGCCCTCGTAACGCAGCTTGGGAGCGAAGCAGAGAAGCCGAGAGCCGCGTGCGCCGACTTTCTGCCCAACAAAACTTCCATTCCAATCCTGCCTTTTGATTTGACTCTTTCATGGACCGCCCTCTCTCTCTCTCCTCTCTCTCTGTAACGTGCCTTCCACATGTTGTCCCCCCCACCCGTCGTCTCCTCTCTCTATATATAACCCTCTCTCCTTCCCTCGTCTCCGTCATCCTCCACCTCACCTCCTCCTCCTCCTCCTCCTCCTCCGTTTTCCCCTCCTCCCTCCCCTCTCTCCGCCGTGGATCCCTTGCTGTCGCCGACGCTCAGCTCGACTCCTCCTCCCTCCCTCCCTCCCTCCTCCGATCGCCCTCCTTCGATCTTCCCCATGGCCGACAAGTCCAGGAGCGTCGCCGGCGGCGGCGGCATGCGGCAGCCCAGCCGGCTCCAGCGGCGCGCCCCGGCGTCCCTCCAGATCGCCAGCCCGGCCTCCCGGCAGTGGAACGTCGCGATCCCCCTCCTCTCGCCCCTCGCCTCGTCCCCGACCTCGCCGCGGCTCGCCGCCGGCCGATCGTCGCCGTCCGCGTCGGCGCCGCCCCCCCCGCAGGCGGCCGGGGCGGGGGGCGCCAAGCCGCGCGGCGGCGAGGAGCCGGCGGCGGCGGCGTTCAAGAAGTGGCAGCACCCGGCGGCCCCGTTCTGCTACGAGCCGGCTCAGTGCAAGGCGTCGTTCATCCCGGTGTGACTCCGGATTTTTTCTTTTTTTTTCTGGTGTATAGCAAGAGGAATTTTTCTTCGGGTCGGGTCGGGTCGTGTGCGGTTAGATCTGACGGTGCTCGTGCGCTTTCCTGAAACGTGCGAGCGACTAACTACAAAAAAAAGTGTGATTAATTATATGTATAATTATAATTATCCGCAGCTTTTCTAGCTTCTCTTCTTCTGTAAAACACCATTTCTGACCAACCCCAATGTATGATTGATAACTCGGATTTTTTACGTTTATGGAGAGGGGGGCCAATTGGGTCTTTTCACTCCGCGACGATTGTGTCAATTGGTCCATTGATTGGTCGTTGCATCCAATTTCGTTCTGCCTTTCTTTCGTGTTTTCTTTAAAAAGGAAATCTTAGGGATTTTGGTTCATCGAATTCATCTGCGAAATTCTGTTGGTGTGCACGCTCACTGCGCTCGGAATTGATTGCGCGCGATATCATAATGAGTGCCCGAACTGGCCTTACGTGAGACTAATTTGGCCAGCTCGGGCCCTACATATGAGATAAGATCCATTCCGGATCCTATTTTGATAAAATGATGCCATTTTCGGGTGCCTATTCGAGGACATTCGCCAATGGTTCGATGAGTTTGGTAGCATTTTGCGAGAACGTGACGCCAATGTTGTGTATAAGAATTAGAGGAAGTCAGTGTGAGGATTAGGTGAGCAGGAAGGATCTAGAGGTACCCATTGATTGATGTTTGGCGCGGTCCAATTCGGTCAACCAGAAAAACATGGAAGTCATAGATGAAAAGGAAAAATTCTTTAATGACATTAATTGCTCTAGGATTCTCAGATTTGAATAATAAATTTGGGATTTTTATTTCTTTATCGGTGGATTCGGCTGTATTCGAATGTATAAATATTGGCTCGCGCCTTATTTAAAAATAATCGACAGTGATCCTGCCAATTTTTCCAGAAATCTCGAACTTAAATCTTTTCAGGTCCCTTATTATACATTTCCAGGCTTTGTTTTAGGTCAAAGTCTAGACTACGCGAGAGGGAAAATGTTAAACAGGAATCGACAGCGGCCCTACAAAATTTTACAAACCAAAAGCGTTTTCAACATAAATTGATTTCATCCCAATTCAAACGGTATGAGAAGGGTCGGTCATGAAATTCTAGTCAAATGAAATACATATGCTGATAGTACTTTTATTTTTATATTTCTTGGGCAGATTAATAAATGTTAATACCACGAAAAATCCTAAACTAGTATATCTGTGATAATTTTACCTAAAACTAATTTTTTGACAATCAAAAATCTCAAACCGGTATACTTTTGATAAATTTACCCCGAACTAATTTTCTGACCACTAAAAATCTCAAACTGGTATACCCGTGATAATTTTATCCCAAATTAATTTTTTGACCACTATAAACCCCAAACCGGTATATTTGTGACAAATTTACCCTCCGTTAGTGTACGTTAAATTGGATTAATATCACGAAAAATCATAAATTAGTAAACTTGTGACAAATAGAGGGGTAAAACTCCAAACTGGTACACCCGTCAACTACTATGTGTCATCACACTTAGCAAATTGATATTAAAATTTAACGAAAATTAAAAGAAGGGTAAATTTGTTACAGGTGTACCAGTTTGGGGTTTTTGATGGTCAAAAAATTAGTTCGGGGTAAAATCGTCATAGGTGTACCGGTGTGATGTTTTTGGTCGTTAAAAAAGTAGTTCGGGGTAAAATTATCACATGTGTACTAGCTTGGGATTTTTTATGATAAAAAAAATAATTTGGGATAAATTTATCATAAATGTATCAGTTTAGAGTTTTTCGCGATATTAATCCTGTTAATAAAAGCCGAGATTGTCCTACCATTTTCTCCTGGCTTTGCTTGGTCCACGCAAGACCCGGAGGAGATTAGAAATGTTCTTTTGGGGTGTTGAATGGTCACACGATAAGGACGCAGAAAACATGCAAAAAGCTAAGCAACAAATGTTTGACAATCAAGAAGAAGAGATGTGGGGAAAGGGTTATAATAGCACATAATTTGTCCCATCACCATTCACAATCATATGATAAAAAGAAAAAAAATTAAATAAATATATTTACCCAAAAAAGAAAAATTAGGGAAAAAAAATAAAGATATTCCAAGACCCAATTTTGTTGGCTTCCCGTTGTCTGACGTGGGACTTATACAGGGAACCGTCTTTAGTCTATTCCATGCCATCCTTTTTAATAGTATTAGAAAAAGTACTATTATTCCTTTATTTAAAAAAATGACTTTAGGGCCACCAAAGTTGGCGATCAAAGGTTAGGGAAAAGTCTAGACCAAAAAAAAAAATGAATAAAGGCTGGGGAAAAGGAATCACTCATGTCTGCCCCCCAAGCACCCCAAGATTAGGGTTAGATTAGGTAGGTTTGATTTACATCAATCAACTCCGTGAAACAGTTTAGCATGTCGAAAGAAGCGATACGAGATTCGATAAATCTTGACACGACTTGCAGCCACGGCCACGTGGTGAGCACGGGGCGAAATTGGTTACGTAATTTTCTCGTCAAATTTCCTGATTTTAGCGTGGATGGCTCGGGACGGTGCTATTTCCACCCTCACATAGCTAAAGTCAGTTGATTTTCATAAAAAGGACAAAATCGCTTTCGATTATTCAATTGCAAAAGTAAAAAGTGACGGCAACAAATATATTTATTTATCTTCCTCCTTTAGTTTTTTGAGTTTAATGTCTTATCTAAATTGCCATAAATTCGTAATTTTGCATGTTTGATATTTTTTTTTTAAATGCGAGTATCCCAACTATATTAGAGGGGCCATGTTTTCTTTTTTATAGTTTGATTTTACTTTCGAAGAAATTGGTTTCGTCTGAAAAAGAAATTTCAAGAAACCTAATTCTTTTCTACGTTGTTGAGCAAATTTATGGATTAATTGTCAATAGAATTTATAAGATTTTAACATAGGCACTTTTTTTTAACACAATCGCATGTTTATAAACTTTCGCTTTTGTTGTGTATATCACCATCAAACCCTCTCTTGTCTGTGGCCTTATATACAAATATATGTAACGGGATGATAGGATTAAATTAAAAAAAACCTATTTAAAAATTATCCGAAATTAAATCACAGTTACATTATTTAATGTGAAATTTAATTAAATCAAACCATTGCATAAAACAAGAATTTTATTTAATTGATGCCAATGAAAATTCATTGTTTTGGATCGACAAAAATTAATATAATCCATGATGTGTTTACGAAAAAAATATCGAAATAAGAAAGAGTTTGATGATGATGTGCACAATAAAAGTAAAAGTTAATAAGCCTGTGATTGTTTGATCAGAAAAAATAAAAAAAACATGCGATTGTGTTAAAAAATTGTCTATGTTAAAATTATTCAAGATTCTACTTGACAATGAACTATAAATTTGCTCGATAACATAGAAAAGAATTAAGTTTTTTGAAAATTTATCTTTTCGACTAAACTTATTTCTACGGAAGGAAAATATAAAATAAGAAAGACAATATAGTGCCTTCAATATACTTTCGATACCCACAATAGACAAAAACAGAACACGTGAAACACTTAATTATGACAACTAAATCCTAAATAGAAGTAGAAAACAGCAGAAAAAGAATGAAAGTTAATGAATTGGGGGCCACCACTTCAAATTACAATTGAATGATTAAGAGTAATTTTATTTTTGTAATGAAAAATGGGGTGAATTTAGTCATATAGGGGATGGAAGTGACGTTGCCTTTTTTTTTTATTATGGAACCCTGCAAGTTAGGTAATATCAAAAGCCGAAAGCTACAACCATAAATCGAGGGCACGAAAGCCCCCAATTAACACCTGAATCTAGTGCATAGTAGCCGATAAAAATTACCGTTGCACTACATTCGGGGAAAATGGAAAAGAAACTCCTGCCAATCGTCTAAATCAGGCGTTGCCTTCAATACCTTTATGAAGGTAATGAGGTGCAAAGGTGACAATTCCTAACTTGACATGAGACATGCGATTCGAAAACTATACGAAATTATTGAAAAAAATCCTAGATCGACCCAACCTGAACTAGAAACTAATACGAACAAACACGTTGTAACTCAATTTTAATGAAAAATACTTTATAATAAATTAACACAAATTAATCACCCGCCGGGCAGCTAATTGTAGTCCATTCGATATTAGCGATTATTGTCACAGTCCAAACAAGTGACAGCCACAGCTGCTAAGGTAACCCCTGCGTAGCGGCTGACCAATTTTCCTAATCTAGATCAACAGACAGCACCCCTTCCTTCACGAAATCACACCGACAGTTTTATTATTATTGTTGTTGTTGTTATTTTAATTTACTTTTGCTTCAATTCCAATTGTTCCAGAAGAAGTAAAGTGGAATGACCGGCAGTAGAGAAAGAAAAAAGGGGGACTTAGAAAATTTTGAAATTTATTTTAAATTTTGATTATTATTTCCAAATTAGTGCAGAACAATAGGAAGAAGGAAGTGCAACCAATCTTAGAAAATTGGATTTGAAATAGCAAACAATGTCATACCTAGAATAGTTAATACCACGAAAAACCCTCAACCAGTATACTTATCATGATTTTACCCCAAACTAATTTTTTGATCACTAAAAACTCCAAACTGGTATGCCTATGACAAGTTTATCCCGAACTATTTTTTTGACCAAAGAAAACCCCACATTGATACATTTGTGACAATTTTACCCTAACATGATTTTTTGACCACGAAAAAACCCAAACTGATACATTTGTGATAAATTTACCCTTCGTTAGTGTCCGTTAAATTTAATTAATATCACGAAAAATCACGAAAAACCCCAAACTGGTACACCTGTGACAAGTTTATCCCGAACTATTTTTTTGACCACAAAAAACCCCACATTGATACATTTGTGATAATTTTACTCTAACATAATTTTTTGACTACTAAAAACCCCAAACCGATACATTTGTGACAAATTTACCATTCGTTAGTGTCCGTTAAATTTGATTAATATCACGAAAAATCACAAATTGGTAAACTTATGACAAACAGATGGGTAAAACCCTAAACTGGTATACCCGTCAACTATCACGTGTCATCAAATTTAGTAATTTGACACTAAAATTTAACGGAGACTAACGAAAGGCAAATTTGTCACAGGTGTACTGGTTTAGGATTTTTTATGGTAAAAAAATTAGTTCGGGATATAATTATCACATGTGTACCAGTTTGGGGTTTTTGGTGGTTAAAAAATTAGTTTGGGGTAAAATCGTCACAAGTGTACCGGTTTTGAAATTTTTGTGATTAAAAAAATAGTTTGGGGTAAATTTATCACAGGTGTATCAATTTGGGGTTTTTATTGTATTAACCCTACTTAGAATGAGTTTGGAAATGCTTTAATTTTGAGATTTTGCATTGATGCTAGGAGTCTCGAATTAAAGCACTTTCATCGAATGAAAGAAACCAGCGTTCGGCCATCACTCTTTCACACAAAATACTTGTAATGCAATTTTCAAAATATTATTGCGGCGTAAAATGATTTCTAAAAGAGAGACATCGAGCACGGATATATACAATACAAGTTGTCAACTATTACAAAACCCAAAACGGGTTTCACTAGAATAACAAAATTTTTTGGCATAACTTTCTTTCTGTCTTAGGCCAATGCAATCACGTATCAAGAAATTTCTCAACTCATATCAGGATCCATGGAGGACACACGTTCTCGTACAAATTTTCTACCGTAATTAATTTCTTCCTACCACGGCAACCAAATAACAAGAAATCCGGCATTGTCCAATGAAATTCGACCCTCGAACAAGTCGATCGAATTATATTTTTTTCTCTTATGCTGAAAAACGATGATTATATTTCTTAGGATTAATATCACGAAAAACTCAAAACTAGTACACCCGTGACAAATTCACCCTCCGTTAGTTTCTGTTAAATTTTTCCGTCAAATTGCTGAGTTGGATAACACGTAACAGTTGACGGGTGTACCCGTTTGGTATTTTACCTCTCCGTTTGGCACGGGTTTACTGACTTGTGATTATTCGTGACATTAATTCAATTTAATTAGAGTTAATTTATCACGAGTATATCAGTTCGGGGTTTTGGGTGGTAAAAAAATTAGTTCGGGGAAAATCTGTTACAAGTGTAACGGTTTGAAATTTTTTATAATCAAAAAATTAATTTGAGATAAATTTATCATAAATGTACTAATTTAAAATTTTTCGTGATATTAATTTTATTTCTTATTACGAAACTTTGCCAAAAATAGACTTGCAAGTGTACCCATGTGCTAAAGATCAAAGAACAATAATTAGTCCCGTACAAGAAAGCAAATGTCCTCGTACCTGCTACTAGTCAAAATCGTGTGACGTCATCAAAAAATGGAGTGCGCTTATAGGGAAAGATCATCATTTGATGCACCGCCGTTGTAATTTCATTGGCGGAAGATCTAATAAAAAGGAGTGCGCTTATCTCAAAAAAAAAATTACTATTTCTTTTTTTTCGCTAAAATCTCAAAGGATTATCGCACGCCGCCCTTGGCGGAGGGCGCCCACCGTTAATGCACCAGATTCCGCCACGTGTCCAGGGGCAAACGCCGTCCTGATGTCCGTAGCCATCTCCCTATTTTCTTCAATTTTTTTTAATATCACGAAAAATCTCAAACTGATATATCTATATAATTTTATCGTATATTAATTTTTTGATCGCGAAAAATCTCAAATCGATGCATCTGTGATAAATTTACCCCAAACTAATTTTTCGACCACTAAAAACCCCGGACTGATACATTTGTGACAAATTTTAACCTATATTAATTTCCATTAAATTGAATTAAGATCCCAAAAAATCATAAACTGGTATTCCTATGACAAATGGAGGGTAAAACATAAAATTGATATATCCATCAATTGCCGAGTGTCATTTAACAAAGCGATTCGACAGTAAAATTTAACACGAAAATAAACTGAGTGTAAATTTATCACGGATGTACCAGTTTAGGGTTTTTGGCGATCAAAAAATTAGTTCGAGGGTAAAATTATCACGAGCGTATAAGTTTGGAATTTTTCGCGATATTAACCTTTTTTTTTCTCTTTCTGATTTTTCCTTTCCCCGTCAATTTCTCCTCCTCAATAGATCGGACCACAAAAGAAGTCAATCTTCCAAAGCAACCAATCTCCGGAGGATACCAAACATGAAATCCCTAAACTCTCCTTACCAAGCATTTCTTCTCGAACACAAAAAAAAAATGTAAGAAAAATAAAAAAAAAAGGAGAAAAAGAGAAAGACTACAGCCCCAACCGCCCTCAATCAATTTACGGGATGACCCTTGATAGGATGCTTGCAAATGGCTCGTCAACTGCCTAAAAATCCCCTTCAATTCTTCATCTAGCTTGACCACGGCTCTAACGCATTTGATCTCGAGGTAGGGACCGACCCGCCCGGATTTCCTTAAATTCAAGAGCTATCGGAATCGACAGGCGCCGTTGCCATCTATGAGAACCCACGAGAGCTGATTCGGCATCTCTGTCCGTGTCTGCCCTCGTTGATCATCCCAGTCGACTCCTTCGCGGTCAGAGCGTGGCCGAGCCTTACTATTGGGTGAGCCCTGCCGACGCCGAGTAGCGCAAATCCGGCGGAACTGCTCTTGGAGCGTCGGCAAAACGCACCTACCTGGACTTAGGCTCGTGCCGTAGACGGTCTGTGATGTCGATGGGGGGTATTACATGGACCTCGATATTTATCTAGTTAAAGTGGGTGCGCTCATCGTGACTTTGGAAAGAAAAAAAATTCTCGAGAGGAAAAACTGTTTGACCAATCAGTGTTGAAATGTCAGCCCTTAGATAGTCAAAAGCGTGAAAACAATGAACTTTGAAGTTAAAAAAAAAAATTGTTGACTTTATTGCCTAGCTCGAGAGTTATTTCGGGTGATGATCATGACTCAACATTGAGGTTACAAAGTTTTGTCAATCTTGGTTAGGTGCAGTCGAAAGTCTCAGCAGTGCTTTTAAAAAAGTACAATCGAGTTTTGTCGGGCGTGATTACTCCGGTCGACTTGAATCTTGTTACTCTGGAAAGCTTGTGACCTTTATAGTTTCACGATTTTCACGAAGGATTAGGAAACCGATCTTCTCAACACCACCGGTATCGGCCAATCGGACTCCAGTGTCGTAAATCGAGTGTTGAACTAATCGGGTAATATCAGTGTCAAAAGAAATTTCTTTGCCAGTAGGACCCATTAAAGCGACACTTCGAATCATGTTAATTAATGGAAAAGTTTCACTCAAGACGTGGTCAAAAGGTTGAAATTTGAAATGTTAACGATCTTTATCATGATTTTATTTGCAGGTTTCTATTCTTAATCAGTTGGTATGAATGCAATCTTCAATTTATATTATAGTAATTAGTACATTTGGGCCTGCCATAAAAAAAACCAAAAAGTCTCGTGTAAATCGATTAGTGCCTTGAAGGCCACAATATCCTTGACAAACAGTTCCTGGAAAATCACTTTAATACGCCTAGAATCCCCAAATCATGCACCCTAGCCCATAAAAAATAAAAAATAAAAGGATACAAAAATTGGCTTTGTAAATAACCACCTGAAATTAGGGGGGACCGATTCTAAGATGGGTCAGTTCGCACCCTGCAATTGGGAACCGGACTAGATAGAGTTGGTTCATAGTTTGTGGAACCGAGAATCGACCTTATCCACCCCAAATCGGTTCCTAGTAAATGGAAAATGTTCATTATCGACGATAATTAATATCCAAAAGTTTTTGTGAATGATGAAGATGTTTTATTTTTGTTTATTTGAGTGAGTGATAGACGAGATTATTTTTAAAAAATAATTTTCAAATTATTTATCTTTCGCAAAACAACCAGAGCATTAATAAACTAGGAGGATATGACGATAGAGTCCGCTCCCCCAAAAGGAGAAATTACCAAATCGACCTCCTACTTAGTCTCCATATTGCTAAACCCCAAAATTTTTTAATCTTCCCCTTCCTTTGTCCCACCCCCTTACTCGGCACACTGCTCAAACTGTGAAATCGCCCAGCAACCTCTCTTCGCCTCATTCGTCTTTTCCAGGTAACCTCTCTGCGACGAAGGAGGGATTTCTTGATACTTTCTCATTTTCCTTCTCTTGTGAATGTCGTGATTACTAATGATGATGTCGAAATGTCTGCCCGACGATCTTGTGTTTCATTTGGACGGATTGGATTCTTGCGCGTCTTGAATATATCCTGGGCTTGTTATGTCATTAATAAGTTTTAATGAGAGAGTCCGATGTCATTCAGAACCTCGATTGAGTAAGAGAGAGATAGATATAAAGAGTGAGAGGAAAGTCCGTTTTTATTGTCCATTCGGTGATGATCTACAAATTATGCCCTATGAACAAGATGGGTCTTCACTAATGGGGTGATTGGTCGAGTGGTTGAGAATTCATGGGCTTAGACAGTTAAACTGATGAGGTCCCAGGTTCAACTCCCGCCGATCACATCTTGAGGGCTTACCCGGTGGCATTGGTCTTGTACCCCATCACTCCGAGGAATAGTTCATTGCACGTGAGATACCTCGGTTATAAAAAAAAACAACATGGGTCTTCTGTCTTCTTGTTTATATTTTGTGATATTATCACGAAACTTTGTTGACGCTCCATAGCAAAAGTGTTACAGTTCCATGTGGTTGTTTCGTGCTTGGCTGATAAAGTGGAGCCTTGTTGCATTTGTTACTTATGATTGGTAATTCAAGACGCTAGTTATCTGATGCAATATCTTTTCCCCTTAGTCTGCCAAATATTGGCAATTGAATTGACTGAATATTCAGTTTGGTGATAAACTGTAGTAGATAATGCAATTTGCTTGTGCTCTGGGTCAGTTCTTTTCATCTGACTGGACTGATTGGTCTGACCCTTGCCTAGAATGGCTTGGAGGTTTGACTGGTGCATGATGTGTATGGATCTATGAGCAAACTTTGTGCTAGCTAATTTTTTGCTCTTGGTATGAGCTTTGGACTAAATTTGCAGGTGGGGTGCATTTATCTGCACATTGCAACCCACTAAACACATTTTGTGATCGAGTTCTTGGTCGATACGGGTGCTTCAAATTTGTTTCTATCAAGCAAAGCAACCCAGAGCTTAAGACTTCACGTGGAGCCAACCGGTCATCGATACAAGGCCGTCAACTCCGAAGATGTACCGGCCATAAGCGTTGCCTAAGACGTGGAACTCCAAGTCGGTAGATGGAAGGCGAGCTCTCTATTGATGTAATTCCCCTTGACGACTATGATCTTATCACGAGTATGGAATTCTTAGATAGTGCTAGGGCCATGATTGATATGCGTACCAAGTACCCCATCATCGTTGTCCCACAATATCCGTCGGTAGTACCAATGATCATGGATTGATGGAAAGCGAGAGCATCTCCACAATTTGACTCGTGGACGATGGGTCGAGAGTTGGGAAATCTACAATCGAGTCCCGCACGGAACAAAAGCCGAAAGTTGAGGTGGTCCATCCCCTCAACACGAGATGCCAATCCATGTACTCTTCCTAGTGACGAACTTACCGACCAACGTGAAGGTGGCCAAACCAAAGAAGCCAAGTAGCAGAAGACAAAGCGGAATCGAAAGAATCCGCAACGCTCCAAGAAGGCAACAATCCGCTCCGAGTCAAGAGCGCCGAGGATGTTGCTCGAATGGGTGAGAGAGAATGTCACGGTATCGAGGTTTCCATGCGCCAAGGACCGTGCAATATCAACGAAGACTCGTCCAAATCCTCAAGAGCTTCCGGAATGTTCCAAGGGACAAGCGATACGGTAATTGCGCCGTGCTCTAGAATTTTTATCGTTGACTATTAGAAGTTGGTGGATGAGGATATGCAATCTCCTCCACTAGATCGATTGTCAATCAATGGTTCCCTACTAGGGATGTTTTCTCCCTCATTTATAACCATCGAACAATTGAAAGTAATAGAAATCCATTCTCTCCCAAACTTCTCTCTAGACTCTCTCTATAATACGGAAAAGCGTGGCTTAAGCGCTCAAACGATCCAAAGAAGCGTGGTTTAAGCGCTCGAATGATCCAAGGAAGCCTAAGTCGCCGCATGGATTTGATTCCACACATCCGACCTATGACACAAGCACGAAATAATCACATGAAACTGTAAACTTTAAGCTTCGTGATACTATCGCAAAATATAAGCAAGAAGACAGAAGATGCATCTGGTTCACGGGGCATAATTTGCAGTTCATTACAGATGTGATTTTTTTTTTGATAACCCAGGGAACCCCGCACGGCCGACAGCCGGGAGGTAAACCCTGGGGGCGACACGTGCTAGCCACCACACACGTGCACCGGTTAAGTCACCCTGCGGCGCCCGGGATTCGAACACTCAACCTTTTGCGAGAGGAAGAGTGCCCTCTCCAACAGCGCCACCCAGGCGGGTGGTATTATAGATGTGATTAATCGCGACATTCACAAAAAAAAAAAAAGAAAAACGAGAAGTATCAAGAAACCTCCCTTCATTGCAGAGAGATTATCACCTGGAAGAAGATGGACGAGGTGAAGAGAGGTTGCTAAGGGACTTCGCAGTTTGAGCAGCGTGCCGACTGAGGAGGCGAGATGGAGGAGGTGAAGATTTAAATAAATTAGGGTTTTAACGATCCGGGGAGGTGATCAATGTGGTCATTTCTGCAAATCTGCATTATGTTCCTTTTTCTGCAAATCTGTTACGTTGTTATATCCTCTATTATGCTATGATTGACTAAATGTGTGTTTGTTTAGTAGAAAATGAATATTTTCAAAAATTGCCGCTTATATCTTTTAAAAAAATTAGTCGATGAAAAATATTATTATCATCGTTAACAACTTCTCTGAATATTTTCGTGGACGATGAAAATTTTAATTTGTTAATTAATTTTGGTAAGCGATACGATTGATCATTTTTTTGAAAATATTTGCGAGATCATTCATTTTCCGCGAAATATACGGTCCCTGAGAATGAACGAGTATCTATTTTGCAAATAATAATGTTCAAGAAAGCAAGTTCTTGTACTCGGTACTGATTGACAGATATTACGAAATATGTGCAAGTTCTTAACGCAGGAAAGAAGGAGAAAATAGGAAACAGAAAACGAAGAGAAATAAAAACTTACTCCAACCGCCTATTAACTCACATTCTCTTCTACTCCACCTAATCAAGTGCATCGTCCTGTTCGGTTTAAGGCATCACGGGACGATCCCTTGCTCGTTACATGAGAATTAGGGCCCGTTTGGCAAGTTACCAAATAGTAAAAATTTCTGTTCTTTCGTTCTCAAAATTAGTTTGGGAACAAAGATCCGTTTGTTAAAATTTTTGTGCCCGGGGCACAAATTTGCTAAAAATTATTCTCAAAATCAGTTTTGGAACATAATCAAGAAGCAAAAAAAAGTAGCTTCTTGATTATGTAATCAATTTTTCCATTTCTGATTCTTCTTAGTTTGTTCTTAGATATGTTCTTCTTCTTCTTCTTCCTCGTTTTCGTGACCCATCTCCCTTGCCTGGGTTGCGACTGTGAGGTCGGCCTTGCCATGGCTGGGCGAGACCTTGCCGTCACGGCCGCGAACCGCCCTCGCTGGCGACCGACCATGGCCAAGGAAGGGAAGGGAAAGAAAGAAAGAAAAAGGACAACAAAGAGAAAGAAATATTAAAAAATTCAAAATATTATTAATCAAAATAAATTTTGTGTAGTTACCAAATACATTTCTGTTCTTTTTCTATTCTAAGAGTAAAAATTTTGGACAGTTACCAAATGCCTTCAAATGCTTATAAATTGTTCCTAGGCACGAAATTGAAAGGAATTATTTTTTAGCAGAATCAGTTCTTAGGTACAGAATCGTTATCATGCGCACCCTTAATGTCTTGTTCTTCAGGTCCATCGTCTATTTCGACATTGATTCTCAATGAGACGGTGGTCCTGAGGAACAAAGCATTAATTCTTGAGATTTTTTTTTTCTCGGTGGGACGAGTCTTCAAGATTGGTAGTTCACAGTGGCGATCTCTTTCTCACATCCTATGAATTGAGCCTATGGAAATGAATGTGCGAAGATAGAGAGGGGTGAACGGAGAGTTTTACAAGCAAAAGATCAAGCATTTTTTTTTAATTAGGGCCAAACATATGGCGATTAGAGGTGGATTAAAAAATTATAACAAATAAAATAATTATTGGTAGATCCATCGCTGGTGCGATAAAGAAGCTAACAATTCACTGTCAGATGATTGACATAAGGATAATTATATGGTGCTCCGGCAAAGGCAACCAACGGTCAATGCACTAAATTTCGCCACGTATGCCTTGTGCCTATTTTCTTTATTTTTTCTGATTTTCTTTTAAGTTTATACCACAAAAAATACCAAACACATATGGCAAATTTACCCTAAATTGATTACCCAAAATCTTAAATCAGTACACTTATAACAAATTTTTGGTTAATATTACAAAAAATCACCAACCGATACATCTGTGATAAACAGAGGTTAAAACCCAAAATCGGTATACCCATCAACTGTCACGTGTCATTCAATTTAACAATATAAAGGTAAAATTTAACGAAAACTAACGGAAGGTAAATTCGTCACAAATGTATCAGTTTAGGATTTTTTGTGGTAAAAAAAATTAATTTGAGGTAAATTTTTCACATGTGTATCGATTGGACTTTTCATAGTATTAAGGGAAAATTTCATTTTGGTACCCAAAGTGGGGCCTTTTTCTCAATTTGGTACCCAAAGTGGACATAGTCCCAAATTGATACCCAAAGTGTCCATTTAGTCTCAATTTGGTACCCAAAGTGGACATAGTCCCAAATTGGTACTCAAAGTGCCCATTTAGTCTCAATTTGGTACCCAAAGTGCCAATTTAGTCTCAATTTGGTACTTGAATTCGCCGGCCTGTCAAATGCTCACCGGCCGGCAAGAAATTTACTGTTCCGCTCCCGAAACAGTATTTTTTACTTTTTTATTTTTTTTTCCTTTTTCTGTTTTTTTTCTTTTCCTTTTCCTTTTCTTTTTTTTTTCCTTCTTCCCTCCGCCGGCCACAGCCATGGCCGGCGAAGGTCGCCGGTGTCGGCCCTCGCCGGCGTCGGGCGAGGGCGGCCCTTGCCTGGGCTGGCGAGGGTCGCCCTCGCCTGCGTCGGGCGAGGGCCACCCTCGCTTGGGTCGGCCCTCGCCAGCCCAGGCGAGGGCCGCCCTCGCTCGACGTCGGCGAGGGTCGCCCTCGCCCTCGCCGGTGTCGGGCGAGGGCGAGTGACCCTCGCCGACGTCGAGCGAGGGCGGCCCTCGCCTGGGCTGGCGAGGGTCGCCCTCGCCTGCGTCGGGCGGCCCTCACCTGCGTCGAGCGAGGGCGACCCTTGCCCGACCCAGGCGAGGGCGACCCTCGCCAGCCCAGGCGAGGGCTGCCCTCGCCAGCCCAGGCGAGGGCGACCCTCGCCAGCCCAGGCGAGGGCTGCCCTCGCCTGACGCCGGCGACCTCCGCCGGCCATGGCTGTGGCAGGCGGAGGGAAGAAGGAAAAAAAAAAGAAAAGGAAAAGGAAAAGAAAAGGAAAAAGAAAAGAAAAAAACAGAAAAAGGAAAAAAAAATAAAAAATTCCGGTAGCTGGAACAGTAAATTTCTTGCCGGCAAGTGAGCATTTGACCGGCCGGCGAACTCAGGTACCAAATTGAGACTGAATGGGCACTTTGGGTACCAAATTGAGACTGAATGGGTACTTTGAGTACCAATTTGAGACTATATCCACTTTGGGTATCAATTTGGGACTATGTCTACTTTGGGTACTAAATTGAGAAAAAGGCCCCACTTTGGGTACCAATAGTATTAACCCTTTTCTTTTCCAGTCAATTCCTTCCCTTTTTTTTCTCGAAAATTCCTATCCTAAAGACAGTGCACGATGAAAAAACCTCAAATATTCATCCAAGATTTCAAAGCACCAATTTCGGAAGTTACCAATATCAGAGATCTCTCCAAGATTTCACCTGAATAATTAGGTCAGCACCTGAAAGGCCACAACCACAATATCCTTGAGAAATTGGTCCTGGAAAAGCACTTTAATGTGCTTGCAAAAATCCCCAAAACGAGCACCACCGGCCCGGAAAATAAAAAAGGATAGAAAAATTAGCTTTGTAAATGACCATTTTAACCCCCCCCCACACCCCCCCCCCCCCCCAAAAAAAATGATTGATCTCCGTAAGAAAGAACGAAAAAAATCACTCGAATTATTTTTGTCTTGTGCAAATGACACCAGATAGACAAATTTTATGATCGATTGAGTGACTGATAATGGATATCAATGTGAATTTCGTATGCAATATAGAAAATTTTGCGCCATAATCACATCTCTTGATTGCTCACTCTGGTCTTGATCACGTTTTATTAGGTTTATAAGAACAGTGCGACATTTTATTGATATAATATTTACATAACTAACTGGATTTCCTTATCATCCAAAGGGAGGAAGGCACAATTGGAGCACAAGTAGGGGTGTGCAACCGGACCGGGTTTATCCGGAAATCGGACCAACCCACCCGAAAAATAGGTTCGGGAACCGGTTCTAACAAGAACCGGTCCGGGTACCGGTTCCATTTTTTGGGAACCGGTTAGAACCTGTTTGGTTTCCGGTTCCAAGTAAAAATCAACCCAAACCTGTTTTAGAACCGGTTTTGAGATAATGTACAAAAAAGTAAAAAGCCTATATCACGTTACCCTATTTCACCGATTTTAGAACCGATTTTCGGTTTAATATTTGAATATGTTTCACAACTATGATTGAAACAGCACGGCCCTTAAAGTCATCTAAATATTGTGTGATTCAGATGAGATATATAGACATTTTTCTAGTGAGAGCATATGCCTTACCGCTATGTCTCTTGATTTTTCTTCCAAGATATTTCATTCGGAAACAGAAATGATGAGTTATCTCATCATGGCGCAAAATAAAGAGCTAAACATGTTGAATAAATTCCTTGGAAATGTGACTCTTAAAGATTTATGCGATTGGACTATGTCTTGCCACATAGTGCTTTTGGATTGTTGATTTTTATGGATTGTAATTTCAATTGCTCATTTTGGGGATTGTTACTTTTGGCGGATAGTGGTTTTTGTTATTCATCTTTTATTTTAAATTGTTTCATTGCTACCTATATTATTTTGCTAGAAAAAAATGAAACCGAAAAAAGGAACAAAAAAAAATAGGTTCTCGGGTAGACCCTGAAACCTGATCAGAAAAACAGGGTTGGTTCCAAAATAGGGTCTAGGAAAAACAGGGTTGATTTCAGGTTTCAAAAATTGAAAACCGATTATAACAGGGTTAGTTTTAGGTTCTAGGTCCGGACCCAATCCACCCTGGAACCGATCACCCATAAGCACAAGTCAATTTCCAAAGATCTCTATTATTGGCATTTAAAAGACATTTAGGCTGCGTTTGATTCGGCTTTGCAAATGAGTCTTGAGGAAACGCAAATATCTTTGATAATATTTTGGTCCATGATGTTAATGGGGTATTTCATGCACCCCGATATTTATCTAGTTATAGTGGGTTTTCTCATCGTAAATTGGGAAAAAAAATATCAAGAGGGAAATCTGTTTGACAAATCAATGTTGAAATTTCAGCGCTTAGACATTCGCAAACCGACGAAAACAATGAACTTTAAAAATATAATGTCGTACCTCGAGAGTTATTTTAGGTGGTGATCACAAATCGGCATTAAGTTTACAGAGTTTTGTTAATTTTGGTTATAGTGCTTTTGAAAAGTTCATAATTTTGTTGGGCGATTACTGTCTTGTCCAACGTCTGATCGACTTGACTCTTATTACTTTGGAAAGTTTGCAGCCTTTAGTTTCATGATTTTCATTTAGGATTAGCAAACCGATCTTCTTAGCACCGCCAGTATCGGACTATCGGACTCCAGTGTCGTAAATCAAGGGTCGGACTTTTCGGCTAATATTGGTGTGAAAAGAAAATTCCTCGCCCGTAGGACCCAATTAAGAAGTTAAAGCCACACTTCAAATCATTTTAATCGAAGAAAAAGTTTCACTCAAGATGTGGTCAAAAGGTCGAAATTTGAGATGTCGACAATCTTTACCATGATTCCTCCCTCCTCGTTATTCGATTTCATTCACACGTTTCTATTCTTAATCAGTCGGTATGAATGCAATCTTCAATTTATTATTTAGTATTTGGTACCAAAGCAGCCTTTATATAGCAAAGGGCCTCTGTGTACTTTCTGGGCCTGCCATTACAAAACCCAAAAAAGTTTCGTGTAAATCGAAGAGTGCCTCTAAGGCAACAATATGCCCTGGAAAATCACTTTAATGCGCTTAAAATCCCCAAAACACGCACCATAGCCCACAAAAAAATAATTAAAAGGGCAGGAAAATTGGCTTTGTAAATAACACTCGAAACTAGGGGATCGGTTCCGAAGTGAGTCGGTTCCACCTTGAAATCAGGAATCGGATTGGATAGGGTCGGTTCACAATTTGTCAAATTGGAACCCTACTTGCCTTGGAACAAGAACGAACCGAACTGACCAGTCTTGGTCTAGTTCCCGATCTCTCTTGGGAGCTGGTGGTGTTATTTTTTTAAAAAATATTTTAATTTCTTTCTCAAAAGTTTAGCTAAGGATAAAATTACTAATGACGGTGGAGTTACTAGTAAAAGAAGGGATTGCTCCCATAAATAATATGGACCTTTTGTTCTTATTGGAATAAAACAATGATATACTTTGAGTGATCTCATTGTTTCAATTTGGTCCGATTCCTCCTCGATAACTGAGAACCGGACCAATTATTCTCAAGAAATTGCTTGGAAAGGCCGGTCCGGTTTCTGAGTTGGATCAAAAATTGATGCAGATCCCTACCTGAAACCCTCGACAAAAAGTCATTTGAATTCCTTTTGTCTCGTGTAAACGGCATTGGATCGACGGAACCTTTCCGATTGAGCAAGGGGCCGAAGATGAATACCGACGTGAATTCCGCCACGCAACATGAAATCTTTTGCATCGCAATCTTATATTTATATTGTCTATTTTGCTTTTTGGTCACGTCCTGTTGGGCATTACAAGATTAGCGAAGCGTTACATAGATACGATATTTATTTTACCTAAGTTTGATTTCCGTACCATCCTAAGCCACAAATAGATTCAATTTCCAAGATACATATTTACTACTAGGAGTACAGGATAAATGTGATTTGACGATTTGAGCCCGCTCCCCCAAAGGGGAAATTACCACATTGACCTCCTCGCCTTCGTCCCCGTATCGTCAAAACCCTAAATTGTACATAAACCTTCCGCCTCCCTCCGCCGCGCCGCCTCCCTCGCTCAGCAGCCTTCTCTTCGCCGTCTTCTTCCAGGTAAACCTCTCTGCAACCGAAGGGTGGATTTCTCGATGCTTCCTTCGCTTTTCTCCTCTCGCGACTGCCGCGATTACCTAGCGTCGGCATCGGCGATGGCAACCGGTGCGCATTCAAGGAGAGGGACAAGGGTCGACAAGATCCGATCTTGAACTTTGTCCGTACGGACCGGGCTTTGAAAGTGGCGATCTTTGTCCTGTCCGATCGATGTTGCGAGTGCTCTCGGAGAATTTGGGTGGGGGCAAAGTTAAATCTATGCGAATGGTTCCGTCAACTCAATCGTGGGTCGCGCATCTTGTGTTCGGTTGCTTGCACGGTGTTCACTAGAGTTTCTCTTGGAGGATTTTGTACTACCCGTAGATTGTTTTTTCTTGTGAATGCGAGAATAGTTGTCGGGATAGAGGAACCTGCGTCGGGCTTTCGGTTTCACTTGTTTGTGATCCGGGCATTGGAGTTGTTAGATCAAAGAAGTGGCTTGTCCATGTTTCAATGCTGACGCTTGTGGTAATCTTCTCTCGCGGGTCTGCAGATTATAAAGAATCGCACTCCCCGGGAAGAGCGATGGCCGTCGCGTTTCACGACCTCGGCTCCGCATCGGGACTGAAGAAGCTCGATGAATACCTCCTCACGCGGAGCTATATAACTGGGTTGGTGTCTGATCATCCGAGCCTTCTTTTCGAATAACAAAACGGTAGATGAGTTCGAGCGCAAAATATTTTATCTCTGTCTTGCCATGTTAGGTACCAAGCTTCGAAGGATGATATCACTGTGCATGCAGCACTTTCTAAGCCCCCGTCATCTGAATTTGTCAATGTATCTAGGTGGTTTAACCACATTGAGGCTCTACTGAGGATTTCGTAAGTTCTCATGACACGTTAAGTTTTTAATCGGTCTTGGCTTCTGCGCTCGAGGCATATGATTGAGGATCTACTTGTTAGTTCTAAGTTTGCTTTTTTAAGTTTCTTCCCTTCTAAAGTTTAACACTTTACCCATGTCAGTGGTGTTTCTGCGGAAGGTTGTGGTGTTATTGTTGAGGGTTTTGCTGCAATCACGGAGGAGGCAGTGGCAACTCCCCCTGCTGGTGACACAAAGGCAAGCTGCTGCTTTTATTATTTATTTTTTTTTGGGAGGGGGGTTTGGTTTGATAGATGCTATATTACTGTTCTTGTGCTTGTGTCGAAAGATTTACTTTCAACACAGAAGTGATGGGATTATTTTCTTTAAACCATGATTGCGAAACCTAAATGTAGCACATTACTATAATATAAACTTGCTTATTGCAGGCTGCAGCTGCGGAGGATGACGACGACGATGACGTAGATTTGTTTGGTGAAGAGACTGAAGAGGAGAAGAAGGCTGCTGAGGAACGTGCAGCTGCTGTCAAGAAATCTGCAAAGAAGAAAGAATGTGAGTTTCTTGTGTACACATAGAAGGTTGATGATTCAAAGCTCAGTGTTTGTTCATAGTTCCCTCTCTTACCTCATAATTTATTTCCTTTGGTATCTAGATCAGTCAAGTTGCAGTGGCAATTAATATATCAGGAAAAAAAAACCTGTTTTTAACGTGAACACAGTAGAAAAATCATGTTGTCATTTGGGATACCTAACTGATTGCCTGGATGGAGGTTGTCCATAGCTTGCTCCAGTTATATACCATGTTCTTGATTACAAAAAATGACCTTAATCGTATGATGCCTACCATCTGGTCCATATGGCTTATAAATCATCTATTTTTTATGGAAGCACTAAGGACTGTTGGCTTGGTTGACCCTATGCTTTAGAAAATAGGATCAATGATAATAAAGAAAGATCTTACATTTCTATTCTTATTTTCAGCTGGGAAGTCGTCTGTGCTGTTGGACGTGAAGCCATGGGATGATGAGACGGACATGAAAAAGCTCGAGGAAGCAGTAAAAAGCATCCAAATGGAAGGGTTGCTTTGGGGAGCATGTACGTTCTATTGCATTTGTTTGTCCTTGGCTTTAATTTATTGCAATGGGTCTTGGCTTTACATTTACCCGTCTAGATAACAACATGAGTTTCTTGCATGATCATGAAACCTCATTTACAATTTGGTTTGTCCTCGTTACTTTCAAATCCACAGGCATTTGGGTGACAAGAAAAAATATGTTTTCCTCTTGTTATTGAATGTTTGGTGCTGCTATCTTGAAGAACCTGCTGGATGATAAGTCTCTCTGATATAAATGTTTAATGTCACGCAGCCAAACTTGTACCTGTGGGCTATGGTATAAAGAAATTGCAAATTATGATGACCATTGTGGATGATTTGGTTTCGGTTGACACTCTCATTGAGGAACATCTTACGGTTGAGCCAGTGAACGAATATGTCCAGAGCTGCGACATTGTTGCTTTCAACAAAATATGTAAGAACATTCTTTGGCCTATTACTTACTATTCTCATCTGTTATATACGTCATTTTGGAGCTGATAGGCGCTTACATCTTCTACATTTCTGCTTTGGTGCATCCGTGTAATGGTGCTTTTGTTTCATTTGGTGCAGAATTTTTGTGATGTATCAAGGTGGGCCCAAATGGCTTCTCGTTGACGTTGTGGCTGTTATTTGGTGTCCTATCACCCTGAGTTCTATGCAGAACTAGATGTAAGAGATGTATCTCTACATTCGTGGATTTGGAATCTGTACTTTATTTGGTTAATGTCACAATGTTTAGTCTTGATCTTTTATTCTTTCGACATTGTGTGCAACAAGGATTGATACTGTATTTGGTATGGAATAATCATTTTGATCCAAACTCCAAAGCTAGTTGATGGTTCTCGTTTCCTGTTTTTTTTTCTTTCCCGGACTTGTGCAACCAGTACATATTGAACATGGGGTCTGTCACAGGATTGTGCTCCTTGAGGTAGATTGATATCCTATGCTTCGAGTTGATCAAGGCTGACATGTATATCAAAATATCTTCACGGATGGAGTGATCGGAGACAATTATTGGTTCTTATAGTGACTTCCCATCTTGAATTTTGATTC
The DNA here is from genome assembly GCA_031216405.1 of Syzygium malaccense. NCBI lineage: Eukaryota > Viridiplantae > Streptophyta > Magnoliopsida > Myrtales > Myrtaceae > Syzygium > Syzygium malaccense. The sequence continues at coordinate 28,419,909 of CM062260.1, forward strand.
CTAGAAAAATGGCTGGTTTTACTTCCATATTGGTGTGGTGACTGCGGTTGCTCTCTGGATTCTTAGTTGAACTTATGAAGGAGAAAAATTAGGAATGAAACCACTGGCTAATATTGATTGAAAACATTCAACCAAAAAAAAAAAATCGATTGAAAACTACTCCGAGTGGAGATCAGGTCTGCAAGAGAGTAGTGTTATCCAGTTAACTTGGACTGATGGCATCCTGGCTTCACCATTTGATATGTTGCTTGATTTATGGTCATTCGTTTCCAGGAGGTGATTAAAAGCACCAGTTGATTGTTTTCGCCGTTTCGCATCTGAATGAAAACCAGGAAACTTCTGCACGAATCATTCATAGCATTCCTGTCATGTTTATGTTAGCCATTTGGTGCAATATATGGGGGTATGAATTATAGCAGTTTCAGTATTGCAAATATTTATCGATAATATTTACGCAAGGTTTAGGTTTGGATTGGACAAGTTATGTCGCATTTGACCCTTCGTGCAGTAGCAAGACACTGAACTGTTCTTTCATACAGCTCGTGCGATACTAGAGTCTTTCTCTGGTCGCCTGGAGATGTCGTTCTCTTTCAAATTCCCAAGTGAGGAGCAGAAGATTTAGGGACATGCGGCAGGATTTTTCCGCTATCTTTGTCTGATAATTGACTAGGCTAAGCAGCTATGCCTAACAGTGTTATCCGGGTTCGCTTTTAGAATATTTATCTCGATTTTCCCTTTATGTAGATCTTTGTCCCGACTAACAGTCTGGTTAGGAGTAATGGGTTACCTCAAGAGTAGTTCGTAATATTGATAAATCGATTGATATTGGGGTTATTCAGTTCTGTTGAATTGATTCAACTAGAGAAATTCTTTTGGTGCTCGCGTAGTGTTAGGATTCGACGCACAATCATGAGGAAATAGAGAGTAAAAACGAGAAAAGGAAATCGAGATACAAGGTTTTTATCTTAATTCACCCTTAATCTAGGCCTACGTCCAGCAAATGAATCCACTATAATTAGCATATCGCACCTCCCGGTTACATTCCTCAATTTCAAGAGAAAAGGACTATACATAGTCGGTAAGTATTCATGGGCCCAAGTCCAAACTATCAATAAAGTACGGACATAAACTATAAAAGTCCTTTGGCAGCTTGGTGGCGCTGACCCCGCGACCCCCGCCAAGGCCGCCCCCTCCTGAACTCCCTCCCGCTCTCTAAGGAGCGGGATCCCCATGCCTTCCTGTTGGAGAGGAGCATGAATCCCACCCGAACACATAGCAAGACATTTTCATCCACCCAACCCAAGCAAACACCAGGTCTCAGAGTGTCCAAACTTCCTTATATCCTTAGACAATGAGTCATTTTGGCTAAGGTCACCAGCAATGTCATGCTTGAGAACAGCCCAAAATGTCATTGATGTGAAAGCGTGCAACTTGAAAATCTACCGAATAGGTTGGTCGTATTTCCTCGACCCGACCATAGGTCTCGTGGCTCGATGACTTGGCCCGACACATCTTCGGGGCGAGCTTAGGTGGAAACTCTTACCGGCTCGGCTTGGCCTAACCCGGTCCGTAAATTCGAAAAGACGGATTTGGGCAGACTTCGATGAGTTACCTCATTAAAAGCACGTCCAACCTTGTCCATGCCTGCCTAAGCCCCAATATTTTCATGCGTTCTCTAAAATCTTTTACACAACACACACAGACCATTGTGCCGAGAACTTTGGCGGTCCCCTGGCTCGAGCCCGCCCATTGATCACGTCTACGACTGTCCATAGCGGCGGTAGTAGGACCGCACGTCTCTAAACTAAAAGGCCTAATTGGGCCTCGGTGTGGCCGTGGGCCCAAGGCCTGCAAGATTGGAGGCTTGGCCCATGTCTAGTGTCAAACCGGGTCTTCCCTTCACTCACTCACTCACCCTCCAAGAATCGGACCAGACTCATATGAATACGTTCAGATCTTGAAAAGCACAAATTAAGAAGCATTCGGTTTCACAAAATTAGGACTAAAACAAAGCGTGGATCGAAACAGATTAGAAATCGTGAACCTTATTGAAGCCTCTACATGTTGAATAACGATCCAGACTAGTCATGGCCACGGGCCGGTTTCGGCCCGGAACTGGCCCTGTCAAACCCGGGCTCGGCCCGTTGACCGGGCCCACGGTTCGGAACCAGAACCGGCCCGTGGCCTACGGGCCCGGTTCCGGTTCTAGCAATTTTGGAACCGGCGATTCCGGGCTCGGTTAAAAAAAAAAAATACAGAAAACTTGCAGCACGGCTTGCACGTCTGCAGGCCTTACTGCGACCCGTTGCCAAGTCAGCCTTTGCAAGCTGCCTTGGCAATAGGCAAAATAAAATAAAATAAAAAGATAACCAGAATCGGCCAGAACCGGCAGGAATTGGAATCGGCCCGAAATCGGAACCGGATTGGAACTGGCCCGGAACCGGCCGGTTCCGGTTCATACATGGCCACGAATCAGAACCGGCCGGTTCCGAACCGTGATCATGACTAATCCGGATGGATATATCCTAACCTCTTCGTGTTGGTAAAGTTTTCACTAGTACAATGGTGGCTACCTTTTAAAATCATTTGATGCGATCACGTTCAGACTTTGGATTGCTTAAGAGATTAGTGACAAGAAGTATTGTTCCCATCTTTTACTCCTAAAAACAATCAATTCTCTTGTATGTTAAGCTAATGCAATAGCAGTTAATTTTGCCTTTATGTCGTGAAACAATTTTTTCTACTCGATGTGACAGGTGAAGATTCGTGGCCTAATGATCTTGAATCTGTCAAGATATTGACATATCCTTTAAAAGATGGCAAATGCATCATAACTTCTCAAAAACACATCATGAAACAACCAATTCTTCACAATGACTTGCACAGCGAAAGCAACGAAACCTTAATCGCTCATGATCACAACAACTTGCACACTATGCATGCCCAAGAAAATCAAAAGCCTCGATTGACAAGCCACCCCACGGTTGTTAAATGATTGATGACCTCCTCTCTGAACAAAAGGATCCAATGTCAAAAGGCAAATTAGACCTAGGGAAACAAGAGAACAAAACCACCTCTCCCCCCATTGAAAACGACTTTGAAAACCCAACCAAACCACACGCTGCGAAAGAGAGAACAAAAAAAACAAAACATGGCAAGAAAGGACGACAAGCGAACCCAAGTGGGGCTCGACTTGTTGGGGTAAAGTACAAACCGATCTCTCCTACTCACGCCATAGTATTCTCCACCCAAAAGTGATTCCAAACGCAAGCTTACATGCAAATGGCGGGAGAAGTTGCAACCCACCAACCCTTTTGCTCCTCCCTCTCTCCCTCTTCCATTTCACTTGAACACGTCTTGGTCGTCCAAGGATATCATAGATAAGGCAAGGCCCTATCTGTACCGTGAAAAACGATTGATTTGAAAAATGATTTTCCAAAAACAATCGCTTGTATCGCTTATAAAAAAGAATGGACGAAAATTATTTTCATCGTTCACGAAAATATTCGGACATAAATTGTTATCGATAATGAAAACTTTTTCATCGAATTATTATTGCAAGCGATACAATCGATTATTTATAGAAATATGTTTTTCAAATTATTTATTCTTCTCGAATAAACGCACCCTAAAAAAACGAAGAAGATGTTTTGTCTTGTAGACCCTGATTCTGAGTGAGTTGGAGAAATCTTTAGTTGATTGGAACAGGCACTTTTGAGAGCCCTATGCAGACAAATTGGTGTTGACCCTTGAATACTTCTCCCTCTTGCCGTGTGTCAACGTAAAACTTGGGGAAAAAGTTTTAGCTAAATTGCAGCAAGAAAAAAGAAGAAAAATGGGTTGGAGATCCGAGTGTTTTAAATTCGAATTTAGAGAATAATATGGTCTGAAGAATAAAACTATAGCTTCCATCATAAGAAAATGTTGTCATTCATGCACCTGATAACATAAGTAAGGACAATCGTAAAATAAGTTTATGATAACACGAAGTCCTATTACGATATTTGTTTGGTCGATCAATCTCTTTGAAGTTAAAATTGTCGAGACGACCATGATTTTTTCTTTTTTATTTTTTCACGGAAATATGAAACCTCAAGTTCAATATTATATCGCACAAATCCCAAAAGTCGGGCCATGAAAAAGTAGTTTTGAATGTGTTCTTAATCTTTATGGCAATGGTGATGGCCTGCTGTGCCACCCAATGAAATCCTAGAAGGTTATTCTTTTGGATGAATCTACCGTATAATTACCTAATCAGTTATAAATTTATCATACATATGCCAATCCAATTATAAACATTTCAGTTTTGCCAATATAGTACTAAATATTTGTGCGAAATTTCAATGTAGTCTTGCTGGTGAATTGCTGTTGGAAATCGCTAACATGGCATCCAATCATCATCATCCATCCTAAGTGGCATGCCAATGTTGACAACAAATGAATCGTCACGCCAACAATTTTTTTTGTGGCAAGTGGCCGGAATGACTACATTCAAATGTCTCGTAAAGGTTTAGAACTATATTGGCAAAATTAGAAGGTTTATAACTAATTTGGCATACTTATGATAAGTTTAGAAATGAATGGGTAATTTTCCTTTCTCTATATTATGGTTTCAAGAGAACTAAGTTATTGCTAAAAATAACTATCATATAACAAAGCCGTTCAATAATATCTGGCCTTTCTTTTCTTATACTTGCAAATTTTGATAACTTCCGATTATATTGGCATATCTTGTTTTATACACGAGGGCTAATTAATTTTGAATATTAATTGTGAGAAAGCATTAAGAAAAGATATCAAAAAAATTCTATTTCACACATGTTATTGATCTCGTATTTCAGTTGGTTTTTTATATTTTTTTTATCACAACGCACGTCCCTTATCCTTAGAGATGAACGATCGTGATTTCACAAGAAAAAGGCAAACATGATGTATGTAAATAGAATGGACAGATGAAAGCTATGGTCCCCATCATTTGTTGTTTTTTGCTAATGAACGTCCCTTTCTCTTTGGACCGACCATATGAAAAATGAAAAGCATTCTTGTAATTAAACTATAAAATAGGTCTTTTAATAAATATTTTTTTTGGGGGGGGGGGGCATCGATTTATTTTATTCTAATGGTTTAATAGTGCCTTTACGCCGAAAATTAAGAAGATTATTACTGACATAAAGGAAACAAATCACATCTTTGGAAAAATAATGAGACTCAAAATTGACCTCATTCGAAATTAACTTTGTGCTGCCATATAGGCTATAAAAGCAAATCTATTTTTCGGAGCAGGCTGAATTTTATTTCCTTTACTTCCACTTATCAATTCCCAATATGCTGTAAACTATTAAGATGAATTGCGAGACCTATTGCTACACACCGACATTCAACTACGTCGGGACCTATTTCACGTGTAACATCACGAACTCAAAAGGTTGTACTCACATTTTGCAGCACACCTATGTGCTGAAGAAAAGGAATAAGTGTAGAAACAAAATTAACAATTTTGGCCGTTAAGTAATGAACTTACGGTTTTAAAGAAAATCATAGTCAAGTTTCTTGTTCGCCTTAGACAGAATTCATACGTCGGAAATGACGCATATAGTGACTTCAAAGCTTGATTGGGACTTTTTTTAGAACCTTAAATTTTTAATTAACCAAAATAAAATCTCAATTCCTCAATTGATGAATAGCCATAGCCAAAATTTTAAGTTACGTTTCTCACCTATTCCCTAAAAAACCAAACCCGTGATTCATATAGGCTTAGCAAAGCAAATAGGATAGGATGACAATCAATCCCCATCTGTTCTTTTTGTCATCATGTGCTTTGCTTTTGGATTTGGACATCTCTTTTTGGTTTTGGGGAAACTGCCCATGTGTCCATGTGGGTGGTCTAAGTAAATCCTCCCCCCTAATCCCAAAAGCACACCTACTCCCACCATGATTCCAACTCTTTTTGACAAGTTCTTCTTTTATCCTTTGTCACTACAAAAAACTCCTTATCATCCCCAAAAAATCAAAAATAGGAAATAAAGAAAGTCTAATAAACCCGCAGTTTCTGAATTCAAGATGATATTGCAATTGAAAGGAACATCAAATGTTGAAATTTTGACATCTCCCTCCTTTCACATCGTCTCCATTGTTATTCTAAGATTCCAAAGCATTCACACCCTCTTTAGCTTGCATATTCTAGAGAGAGAGAGAGAGATGGTAGATGGAGGAGTTACAGCCTATCCATGATGATTGAGGCACTGGGAGGCAAAAGTGGGATTGTCTTAAAAAGGGGCAGCGATCACACCCAAGTCAAACTTCACATCCTCTCTCGTGAAAAAAATTGCTTGAAACAATTTTGGACCCACCGTCAAATTTCCCTCGTTTTCTGTCCCCCCTTTGTTTTGCACGGATTAGATTAACAAAAAGGACAAGGTGGGGATTCCAGAAAAAATTGATTATTGAAGACATGCAGGTCTTTTTGAACCATTCTTGCTTTGACCTTTTTTGGCAAATTGCTTGACTAGTGGAAGCCTAGCTTCCTCAGTCACGGATAGAAGTATACCTAGGTAATTTCTTCGTGATTTGTCCGGAATCTATGGAGGTAATGTAGAGAGAAGAAGGGCCATGATTATGGTAGAAAGTGTTGAATAATTGATGTCTTTCACGAGAAATTTGTCCCGTGAGTTGACCTTCATGCACCATATCGACGTAGGGTTATTATGGGGTCTAATGACCATGCCCATCATCTTTAAGTCTTACCTAATTTGAGAAGTACCTCCCAAACCCTAGTTGATACTCTATTGAAGTGGATTGACGAGAATAATAAGATTTTCACATTCACTTTCTTCTACAAAGGTATAACGACATTTTGTCTGATCATTTGTTTAATAAATAAACAAAGGAAATTCCAATTTCGGGATTGCTTGTTTTCACTTGAATTGAAGTAAAAGTACTCTTTTATTTTGCTTTACCCGTCAAAATTTAAATTATTATCTAAATTTTAAAAGAAATAATATGTGTGAATCAACGTACGGTGAAAGTTCCAGGTATTTTTAGCTTAAAAAAAGTCTAAACGGGTCTATTGCAAGATTTTTATAAGCAAAAAACAAAAGTGTCTATCTAGACACGCATAACAACTTAACCCGTGAGTAGATCAACATCAATATTTCGTCGGAAGTACCTAATCTCTTTTTTTCACACGATGCCAACAGGTTTGCCTCAAAAGTTAGAGTCAAAAAAATGGACAAAATAATAGCTGGCCAAAGACTTTTGAGACAATCAAAGCTTTCTGTTCGGCGATTTCAGTATCTAATTTCACTACTTTTTGGAATTTTAGACTCTCATAATGCAAATCTTACTCGACCCGAAACACTTAAAAAGTATTTGAAAATATTTTAGTTACATGTATAGTCATATGTGATATTTTCATAATTTTCTTAAATATTATTTTTATATTATAGATTTTGAAGAAAAAAGTGAGATGCTTCCAACCAGCATTATAATATATGTTTTCAGTTAAATGATTGCTTTTATGATTAACGTCGATGAAAACTATATAATGCAGTCTTTCATAATTTTCAAATATTAGAGTAAGTTTGAAACAAAACAAGTAAGTCGGAAGTTAAAACCCCTCAAACAAATTAAAAAAAAAACTTTTTTGTTTTCTCGCCAAAATAAAAAAATATTTGACAAATTGAAAATGTATGACTAAATATATATGAATCTATATGTTAATACTTGGATATTGTGAAGATTTCAAGTGTTTTGAATTTAAAAATAAGCAAAGTGCGCAAACTGCAAAATCCAAATTAAGCAAAAAGCAAAAAAAAAAATGTCATCTAAACAAACTTAGTGAATGAGGAGAGTCACGAATAAATTAGACAAACGAGACAAGTTTGATTTCTTTTATCAGGCCACAAGTGCAAGTAATTTCGAGTTTCAGCCAATATTTAGATTTTGGCTTACGTCTTATTATTCACGAGGTTAGTGCGACGATTTTGTTGGTCGAGAATCTATCTATTTAAATGAAAACCCCTCAAACCGGCCTAGGCAAATTGGGATTTTTATTTTGTGGAAGCATAAGAATTTGGAGTAAATAAACAAGAATGGAAAAGAAGTAGAAAGTCTCGAATTCGATCATTCTATTGCCAACTCCTCCGAATCACCTCAAGAAAAAATTGAGGTGCAAATTAGGCGCAGGAGACCAATCCGGTTTACTACACCACCAGGTGCAAGTAATTTCATGTTTCGCCTCAATATCGTATTGTAATTTCTCATTAAATAAGAGAGACTCGGCTCGTGGAGTGGTTAACCAATACTACATCAGCAAAACACTCGGAATGACATAAAGTATAAAAAGAGAAAAAAAAATAGAGCAAAAGACATATGCATAACGAAAAAATAAATTTGGAGGAAAGAACAATGAGAAATATGTCATCATCCCTTAACAAAGGAAAAAAAAAAACTCATTCCAAAGAGCAAAAAAAGAAAGAAAAGAAAAGAAAAGAACCCTTTTTGACTGCTTTCAAAAATTCATTCCATCCCCTTTCGAACGCCAAAAGAAATCACAGTCCCCCCCTCTCTCTCTCTCTCGTTCTGTCGTTCCCAAGCTGTAATTTTTAAGCTTCTTGAGAGCTCCCTCTCTCTCCTCTGCCTTTTTATCCCTCTGCTTCTTCTCCTTATTCTTCTTCTCATCATTCTGTCGCCCCTTCTCTGTTCCCTCCATTTCCCTCCATCATTCCCTCTTTCCCCCCGGACCCATTTCCACGCCTCCACCGAACACTCCCTCGCCGACATCACGCGGGGTTCTCGAAGCCCCCTGTTCCTGCTCTCTCGGCTCCCTCTCCAGTTGCCCTGCTTCTGACACAAAGTTCGTGACTTTCGGCGTAGTTCTGGTCTGGCCTCGCTTCCGTCGTTCCACAAAATACATACTTTTGGAGCAGCGCCAATATTTTCGGAGGCACCCTTCACGAATCTCTCCCCGGAGATCTTCGCTGCGCTTGAATTTGGTCGACATTGAGTCGGGCGCCGGTAAAAGGTGCTGTTTTTGGCCGGACCCGGATCGAGTTTCTTGTTTCTGTCGGCCTCTTTTGAGTAGTGAATTGTGGAGGGGTTGGTTGTTTTGGGGCTGCTTCAGATCTTGGGAGCATTTCTGAGAAATATCCTGAGCAGCGATGGTTGCAGAGCCTTGGATACTCAAGATGGGCAATCAGGTGAGTTCGAATCTCAAGCACGCTCTTCTCTTAGAAAGTTCCAAGAAAAGGAGCAACCTTAAGAAGCCCGAGGTTAAGCAGGTTATTGGGATTCTCTCTTTTGAAGTAGCTAATGTAATGTCTAAAACTGTTCACCTGCACAAGTCCTTGTGTGATGGGGAAATATTGAAGCTCCAAAGTGAGATCTTGAAGTCCAAGGGGGTGAGGAAGTTGATTTCGTCGGATGAGTCTCGGATTCTAGAGCTCGTCCTGGCCGAGAAGCTCGATGACCTGAGCCGGGTGGCTAGTGTTGTTTCTCGGCTCGGTAAGAAGTGCAGTGAGCCCGCATTGCAGGGTTTTGAGCATGTCTATGGGGATATAATGAATGGAGTGATTGAGGTCAAGGATTTGGGGTTCTTGGTGAAGGACATGGATGGGATGGTGAGGAAGATGGAGAGGTACGTGGGCACGACAACAAATTTGTTCAATGAGATGGAGGTCTTGAACGAGTTGGAGCAGGCGACGAAGAAGTTCCAGAATAACCAGCATGAGGAGAGCCGACGTGCTTTTGAGCAGAAGCTGATTTGGCAGAAGCAAGACGTGAGGCATCTTAAGGATGTTTCTCTTTGGAACCAGACGTATGATAAGGTTGTAGAGCTTTTGGCAAGGACAGTGTGCACGATATATGCGAGGCTTTGCGCTGTGTTTGGCGAGTCCGCTTTGAGGGGGGATGTTTCAGGGTTTGTTAAAGGAAATTCTCGTCCAGTGATGAATAACCGTTCTTATGGTTCTGGTCAGATTGGCGATGTGCACCAGAATGTCCATGCGGTTTCTGGGCAATTGAAACGAATTCACAGCAAAAATAGCAATAGCTTTTATTCAGGGCCAATTGAGAAACGCATGATTGAGAGAGGACGAATTGGTTTGAAGCCTCAGTTTGATACACGGAGAGGTGAAGTGGAGTTATTCCGTGCTGAAGACTTTAATTTTCCATGTGTGACTAGCCCTGGGAGAATTTTCATGGATTGTCTTAGCCTGAGCAGCTCGGTTTCAAGAATAGATGATGATGATATGTTGGATCATGACGACCGAAGTGGCCAGATTTCTGGTTGCGGCAGTATTTTCAATGGAAGCATAAAGAAAGAACAATCAACGTATTCTGACTGTGCTAGTCAATCCCATTTCTCGGTATCTTCCATCAGCAGTCAAAGGCGATCCAAATCGGCTGTCATAGGTGATCCTCAGTTCGGTCCCAAGAGTAGATTAGCAGTCTTTGCCTCTTCATCCACTGTGGGAGGTTCTGCTTTAGCCTTGCATTATGCAAATCTCATAATTGTTATAGAGAAGCTGCTGCGATATCCTCACTTGGTTGGCGAAGAAGCTAGAGATGATTTATATCAGATGTTACCAACAAGCTTAAGGATGTCCGTGAAGACTAATCTGAAATCATATGTGAAGAACTTGGCTATATATGATGCTCCGCTTGCCCACAATTGGAAAGAGAGACTTGATGAGATACTAAGGTGGCTTGCCCCACTGGCGCATAACATGATCAGGTGGCAAAGTGAGCGTAACTTTGAGCAGCATCAAATTGTTACCCGAACAAATGTTCTTTTGCTCCAGACGCTCTATTTTGCAGACAGGGAAAAGGCTGAGGCGGTAATATGTGAGCTACTTGTGGGGTTGAATTATATATGTCGATATGAGCATCAACAGAATGCATTGCTGGACTGTGCTAGTAGTTTTGATTTCGAAGACTGTTTGGAATGGCAGATGCATTCTTACCTTAGTTGAGTACATTGCTAATGACTAGATATTTGCACGAAGAAAAATGATACACGTAGAGTTGGGTACACAATCTCTTTACACTGAAGATTTCTTTTGTTGAAGATTGTAGCTTTTTGTACTTTATCGAAAGGTATGGAAAGTTTTGACTGCTCAATTCACAAATTCAATTCCTAATCTCTGTGCTGGAGATGTATATATTGGTCTATGTATAGCAGTGGCACCAATTAGTTATGTACTCGTTAATGAAAATTTCCCTTCAGTTTCCTGTCATTCGCATCGTTCCATTCAATTTCTACTTTGAATATACTGAACCATCTGCTTTACTTGGCCAAACTGAGCTGTCTGTTTGTGGATTGTAAGTGGCTATTGCTGCGTGAGTGTTGGGTGACATTGATAACCAGATACTTGTGGCGATTGGAGGGTGACTTCGTATTTTGTGGTTTCTGTGTTTCTTGGAGCATTGGCTTGTAGTCAGAACTGGTTAATGTTGTGGGTATAATGTGCTCGATAGTTCTTTCTGTAGTTTATGTAGCTTTTGTTCATGAGCAGTTGTTTCCTGGTTCTACTTCACGTAGAACAGCGTAGGGCACAGCATGCAAAACATTTTTTGATGGTTAGTTTGCCTGAACCGCTCTGTTTAGTAAAGTACTATCTCTTTCTTTTGCTGCTTGCCATGTCCATCTTGCTGAAACTTATGGAGCTCTACAGTCAGTGTTTTCTGCTCAAGTCATGTTTATGCACTGCTTCCAGTGAAGCCACAACATACGTTGTTTACTGTTCTTATGCAGGGAATCGATTTGTCCGATGGGAAATTTTGTGGTTGATGCATGTTTCGCGATGTATTATGAGTATATAACTTTTCCATTTTCTTGTGCATTCTGGTAATTAATCTAAGTAGATTATTCTCAACCTTTGGCAGATAGAATATTCGTTTTCGCTTTTTTGTGTTATAGAAAAACTTTATCGGTTTACATGATTTTATTGCTATTAAAATGGATGAGAAGTATATCGTGAGAGCTTTACTTTGTCGTCCCGCTTCTGCTGTATACCTTACATTCACACATCATGAAGACATGAAGAGAGCTCGTGCTTGCAAGGTACTGCTAAATTCAGTCACGGGGGACTGCTGCTTCGCAAGCAGGTAAGTCCTACAACTTTCCTGATCTAGGATCATATGAGCAGGCAAGTTCTACTCTAGCATTCTTTTCTTTTCTGGCGGAGGATGTAAGAAACTGCTGTTTGGAAGTGTAGGATCGAGCAGTTTTACGAAATAGTATAACGAAATAGACGAATTCAGATTATGAAGCCTAGGTTGAGGTCATTTCTATTACTTCAGCTGTTGAAATATGGAATGCTTGGTATTCTTCTGCTCGATCCATGTCCGCTTTCCAATCTCGTGGGGCTTATTATTTGGTTTTGAAGGATTGGGTGATTAAGCTTGTTTTAACTACTTTTCTCCCATCATGTTTTGGTCATTCGAGGCTGTTCCCATTTAAAGTGATTATTTTTGTTTGTATGGAGTCATCTTGACATTGTACTGACTTGTTCTATATCTCCAAAATATTGCTAGATACTAAAACTGGTTTGGCTAGTGATGTGGCAAGACTCATTTTGGATGGTTGAATATGGTCAATTTATTTTGATCCCGAATACAGTTTCCTATATCTCATGGTAAATCCATTTTGTATCTTGTTTTTAAAATTCCCTAGCATTCTTCAACTCTCTTTCTGTAGACAATCATTACTATTTCAACTTCTATTGCGCTATGCTGGAACTTTCACATGTTGAAATGGACCTGTGATCTTCAAGTCTGTATGTTGTGTCTCCAATTAGTACACTAAGATATTTTCTTTGGTTAAGTTTTTAGCTCTCTACCCTCATATTTGACAGTTTCTGGATCCGCATGTTGACTCTTCTTTTTTCCTAAACATATGTACATCAATTTGACCACATGTTCATTATCTAAGTCTTCTCCCTATAGTTTTAGTCTCTCTAGTTCCGGTAGTTAGCGGAAAAGAAGACTTACCTCTCTCTGTTAATTTGTGATTAGTGGTTAGACTGCAGAAATCTTTCTGCTTCCTTTCTGGAAGGGAAAGTCATTGAAGACTCAGCTAGTTGGATTTAGCTTGTTAACTCTCCTAAATTGTGTATAAATGAGTATGCAGTGACATTAGTTACATACTCTTGTTCAATTGCTATTTGCTAGGATAATGGTTGCTTGATGCACCTATAGTAATAACTCATTACTTGTTAGAGTTATTCATCTCAATCATTTTAATTTGCTGAGAAAATTATATGAGTAAAAAGAAAATATTCTCAATATGGCCCTATTAAAAAATTCTTTAGTACATGGGTGAAATTTTACACTTATTCATTTTCTGTAATTTGGGATACGAGTTTTGTAGATAGAGGGTACGGATAACGATTGAAAACCTTGTCGATGGGGAGGAAGATTAACGGGTTTTCTAGACATTTATAGAGCAATATTCAATACGCTTGCAAACGTAAGAAGGCAATAAATCCTGTATACTTGGTTTTCTTTTAAGGTGCTTGAAATTTTGAAATTGTACTCGTCTTGAATGTCCTAAGAAAAATAGAAATTTTCCTTGAAAATGCATGAATCAATCAATCCTCTCTCTTTCTTTTTCGTATGTCTGCTTTGACTTTGTGACACTACGCTCGCACGCCCATCTAACATGAGCATTTGTCAAAGTTCTGTCAAAATTCATTGATTTGCCTCAGCCTCATGGCAAGGTAATTTACTTGACTGGACATTGAAGAGCTGCGCGTAGCTGAAAGCAATAAATTTGTGACATTTGCTCTTCGCCCTTTCTTGTTGGTAACTTTGATGTGGGGAAGAAGAGTTTGGACAAATCTTTCACCCGTTCGACAATATGACAGTGACAACGTCAATAAATGGGGTTGAGCTGCTTCAGCTAACGCACTTCAAGGCGTCATCATGTGGCCTTGAACAGCAGGTGGAACAGTGCATTTAGTGTGGCAATAACTCTCTCTTTATCTTCCACCGGCTGGTTGTATTAACTTTTAGATGGCTCAAATGATGCTAACCCTTGAAAACTCTGGGAGAGATTGTACCGCCGGTTTGAGGAGTGGCTCAATTGATAGGCATGTTCGTCTTGCTCCACGATTGGTAAATGTATCAATTTTTCCATTGCTCGAGGTCCGTGTTCTATGTTGATTATCCAATGTGTGTTGGGGGCGGAAAGATTGCCTTACCCAAGTGGAGGGTTCCGTGTTCGACGGGTTCCAGTAGGGTTTCCACGATCCTTCCATAATCGTTTTTCAGGAGATTGATCAACGTTGGGTCGTGAATGTATAACTTGCCCAGCATCGCGACAATGATCAGTCTCGAGAGAAACTAGAAAACACCCGATTTTAAGTAGCCTATTACAAGTGAACGTGCGAGTGTTTCGCGTATGCTTTGTTAAATATTTTTTTATTTCTTTTTCATATGTATATATGAGGATCTCAAAGGTAGCAAATCGTCAAACTTAGGGTGCGTTTGATTGGGTCTTGTCAGTCTTTTGGCCAAATGTAAATGGTGTTTGGCAAAATTTTTGGAGAGCTCTAGGGAGATGCAATCTTTCCAAAGGACTTACGTCCCGGGATACTTTGGAATGCTGCATTTTCGAAATGCAAATACAATTTTTTTCATGCAATTTTGCCCTCGCTCAAAATTCTTAATTTCGAAAATATCCTATATTAAAAGACCTCACTGACGAGGGTTCAGGCTTCCGACGAGGCCAGATCTGGTGCTGGCCAGCAACGCCAAAGGTCGTGCGACCTCAGGCGGCGTCGCCTTGGTGCTTGGGTTGCGTGACCCAAGCAACGATTGAGGTTGCGCAACGATTGAGGTTGCACAACCTCAGGTTGCCTCGCCTGAGGTCACATGACCTAGGGCAGCCTTGCCTGAGGTCGATTTAGCTCGTCGGCGGCTGAGTACCGCAAGCAAATAGTTTGAGAGCTTTTTTTTTTTTTTAAAGTTTGCAAAAGTCCTTTATAAAGTGTAACTTTTGTAGTTTTTCCAAATGGCATTTTAGTTAAAGTTGCTTCCCAATGTGTTTTTAAAGGGCAAATGCCACAGAAAATCATAAAATATACCTATTGTGACATATTTGCCATAAATTTTTTTTTCATGATACAAAACTTATGTGATACATTTACCCTCGATCAAAGTTTTGTTAATGAGAACTATTAAAAATATGTCTACATGGAAGTTAGAAAGTAAATAATTTTGACATGGCATTCACGTAACTTAAGTAAAATAAAAACGACGTTATTTTAGCTGAAAAGTCATCAGACGGAACCTTGATGGAGGATAAATGTGTCACATAGGTACATGTTTGGGGTTTTTTATGTTACAATAAAAAGTTTAGGTTAATGCGTCACAATGGACATAATTTGGAGTTTTTGATATCACAAAAAAGTTCAAAGTAAATGTATCATAATGAGTATAGTTTGGGATTTTTTTTTGGCTTTTTCCCTTTTTAAAATACACTTTACCACCCGACAAAAAAAAACACTTTACCAAATGCTATTTACATTTTTAGAAAACTCCTTTAACCCAAAATGTTTACATTTTTCCAAAGGCTTTTCCCAAAAACTCAACTAAACGCACCCTTAAACTTATGCGTAAACACAATGAAAAGTCATACGCAGTTAGGATTGCTATTTCTACATCAAAACCCAAAAAGACAAGATCATTGTTTAAGTATGTCATTTCAATTAGGCCTCTCATTTAAAAAGTCCAAAACATTCTTGGAAGATCTGTTAAGGGCGAGCACAGATTCATTGTAGACCCTACCTAGTCGATTGTGGTACGATTTCCGGTTTCAATTGTTTGGAACTGCCTATTATTGATCTGATTCTTGGTTCTGGGTGTGGAACCATATCTAACTAGTGAATTGGATCAAGAAATCCTAATTTTCTCCTTTTAGTTTTACCTTGCATTTTGTATTCTTGTTATTGCAACCTTTACCTCTTGTATATGAGGAGGTGTTTTAATAAAATTTGTCCTTTTGAATAATAAAAAGATGTAACAAGAAAAAAAAAGGAATTGGTCGATTTGCGGTTAGACCTTGAAATCAGATTGACATAGTAGGTTTTAGGTTCCAAAAACTAGAACTGATCCCTACATGATAGATTTCAGATTTCAGATCTGGAAGATACTCACCCTAAAATCGCTCACCTCTAATTTCTCATATGTCGAAGATGTCCATAAAACCTAGTGATATTCTAACCAAACCTTACTCTATCGAATAGAACATTAGAAGACATCACGACTAATAGAAATTGAGGTTTTGAATAGGGTAAAATTTGATTGGCAATCATTAAACTAGTTATCATTTGCAATTAGGCCACTCAACTTTGATTTCGATCGTCTGACGCACCGAGCTTTCAAATTTTTGTAATCGATGCTCTGTAAGGGAAATCCAACCAAATTTCAAGCAAAACGAGTCTCACCTAGGACAAATTATTGGGGGAAAATGGCAAAAATGATCCATGAATTTCTATTCAACGTGCAATGCGGTCCATAAATTTTTAATTTGTTCGATATGATCCATGAACTTTATCCCACTGTGCAATATCAACCATGAACTTTTGGTACATGTTCAATTTAGTCCCTGGACTATATGAAATACTTAATGTTGTCCTCGATCTTAAATTAATGGAAGTACAATATTGAACATTTCATATTGTTAGAGGACTACATATATTTTTTTTGTCGCTCATAAACTACATTGATTAGGTACCAAAAATACATGGATCACATTAAACGAATTAAAAGTTCATGGATCACACTGCATATTATGCTAAAATTTAGAGTTCACACCGGATAAATTAAAAATTCAAGGACCATAGCGCACATTGGATTTGAGTTCAAGGACGGTTATTTTTTGTTTTTGGTCAAAGAACAAATTTATTCATTTACGGAGAAGATCTAAAAGGAGAATCTAAGCATAAGAGAGCCCAAAGGGCTTGTGGGGGAGCAAAGAGCCAATTTTGTGGAAGAGAGCCAAGATGTTGGGTCTTCGCGATCCAATCGACAGCTGCGTTTAAAGCCCGCGAACAATGGACTATGCGGATTGAGGGGTGAGCTTTGAGGAGTTGAAGACAATCCATGATAAGTAGTCGCTCCTCCTCAACTCTACAGTCCCACTTCTTAGAGCTTTTACTAGATCCACAGGGTCGGACTCCACTATTAAGTTATCGGTTACGTCTTTGTTCGATGCTACAATTTGGAGTGCTTCCAGAATGGCTAGGTTTTCAGCTTGAGAGATAGAGGAAACCTTCACCGATTTAGTGAAGCCCTTGACAATTGCGCCTGTATAATCTCGACATATACCAGTTGTGGCGCCATCCGCAGATCCATCAACTAAGGAGGCATCGACATTAAAATTTAGGACTTTCTCTTCCAGCGACATCCATGTCCGTGACTTAGCAAGAGTAGGATTTTTCCTCATTTCAAGTTTGTGGGGGTTCCATTTTCTGTAGTTCACTTGCAAGAAAAGTGATGATTTCGCTATTTCTTTGGCATTCGGATGTATACCCCGAAAAATGAAGTTATTTCGAGATTTCTAGATATTCCACATAGAAGACGCCACTAAAGACAGGGGAGATAAATCAACCTCTTTTCTAGCAAATTGCTTTAACCATACACCAATTCTTGTGATCTCCTAGAGGTTGATTTGAAGGGTCATCCTAGACATATTGTGTCCAAGGACAGAGCAGAAAGATGTGCTCAATCGTCTCCTTCTCCCGTTGACAAAGGAGGCATAATTGGTCAGATATAATATTCCTCTTCCGTAGATTCTCTTTTGAAGGGATTGCATTAGTACAAAGAGACCATCGAAAGACTTTTACCTTATGGTAAATCTGCATATCCCAAATAGCTCTCCAAATTGTTTTAGGAATTTGGTATGAAGAGGAAGCTTGTTCAGTGTTGCACTTCTGTTCAATCTCTGTTTTGATCATGTTATAGCCATTTTTAACAGTATAGCAGCCTAATTAAGTACTTACCCACACTAATTTATCTTGAATGTAGGAAGATCTAATTGGAATTGTTTGAATCTCCTGCACTAACAAATCATCAAAAATCTCCTCTATTTTTTTGTATTCCACTCTCCTTCCTCAGCTAAGATCAATTCTGACACCATGACAGGGTCATTTCTGTTTGCTGGTCCCCTAATTACTCCTCTTTTTAGCCATTTCTACTCCTTGATTTTTACTGATTTTCCATTCCCAATTGACCACATAACAGAATTGGCAATAGAATTCCTCCCTAATAACAAACTCTGCCATCCCCAAGATGGTCTAGAACCACGCTTGGCTTGCCAATAATCTCCTCAAGGAAAGTAAATACCTTTGAATAGCTTGCTCTAGAGGGATTTGGGATTTTGCGAGAGTCTCCATGCTTGTTTACCGAGCATAGCCTTGTTAACTGAAATAAGATCTCTAAACCCCATTCCTCCTTTGTCTTTCCTCATCTTTAGGATGTCCCATTTTTTCCAATGAAGTCCTGTTTTGGAAACAGTAGATTTCCACAAAAAGTTTGTGATCTTTCTCTTAATAGCTTTGCAAACAGAGATGGGTATTTTGAAGATCGACATAGCATAGTTGGGAAGGGCTTGTACTACTGTTTTCAAAAGAATCTCCTTTCTAGCTTTAGAAAACAATTGTTCCTTCCAACCTTCCAATTTAGCGTTTACTCTTCCAAGAATCCAAGTGAACATATTCCTCTTTGATGTGCCTTAGTCCGAGGGTATACCTAAGTATTTGCTAGTGTTGCCAATCTCAGGAATCCTTAACTCTTTCGCCATATTTTCTCATAGTACATGAGGACATCCCTTGCTGAAATAAATGCCTGACTTGTTTACGTTAATGGCTTGACCTGATGCATAACAGTGTTAGTTGAGTATCGCCGAAATATTTTAGCATTCCAATAGAGTTCCATCTAGGAAAAAGATGGAGTCATCAGCAAACAGGAGGTGTGATAGTGTCGGACTGAATCTGTTCAGTTTGATGCCATTAATACTTCCATTGTCCACCGCTTTATTAATCATGAAAGATAGACAATTAGCCATAAGAATAAACAGGTATGGGGAAAGAGGATCTCCCTACCTAATACCTCTTGAGGGATTAAAGAAAGGGAGGGATTCTCCATTAAACTTCACACTGAAGGAGCCTGTTATCACACGTTGCATGACCCAATTGTTCTACTTATCATTGAAACCGATTTTGATCATACAAGCTTCTAGGAAATCCCAC
Source organism: Syzygium malaccense (assembly GCA_031216405.1). Classification (NCBI taxonomy): domain Eukaryota; kingdom Viridiplantae; phylum Streptophyta; class Magnoliopsida; order Myrtales; family Myrtaceae; genus Syzygium; species Syzygium malaccense. Next base: position 28,439,162 of record CM062260.1, read on the forward strand.
TTTATTTGATTATAGGCCTTTTGCATATCTAATTTTAAAACCGTCTGAAATTTGCTTTGTCTATCCCTGGTTCTCAACTGGTGCAGGACCTCTTGTACAATCAAAATGTTGTCTTGTATTTGCCGGCCACAAACAAAAGCACTTTGTTCTTTAGCAATCAATTCAGGCAGCCACCTCTTTAGCCTATTAGCCAAGATTTTTGAGATGGTCTTATAAACAAAGTTGCAAAGACTGATTAGGCGATAATCTTCAAGCTTTTCTGGGTTAGGAGTTTTAGAAACAAGGGTTATATGGGTTCCATTTAGCTTGGGATTGAGAAATCTTGTCAAAAAGAAAGACTTGATGGTGGTAAGCACATCCCATTTTATGATATCCCAATGGTGTTTAAAGAAAATACCATTAAGCCCATCCGGACCAGGTGCTTTAGCTACTCCAAGCTGAATAATTGCCAAACTTCCTCCATAGTTACTTGAGCAGTAAGTTCTATGTTAACTTCGGTGTGGACTACACATGGGTAGTGGTCAATTACCGGGTGAAAGTTTCTTGGCCCAACTGAGGAAAACAAGCTTTGAAAGTATTCAACTGTTCGCTGCTTCAAAATCTTTTCTTCCCTAATCCACTCATCGTAAGACCCCTTCAGCATGGTTATTCTGTTTCTAGTACGTCGCTTAATTGTAGTTACATGAAAATACTTCGTATTCTTGTCACCACTTAAGCCAGTTGACTCTTGACCTTAACCCCCAATACATGTGTTCTCTCCTCCATATATCCTCCAATTCCTATTTAATGCTCTGCATTATATTCTTATCAAAATAAGAGTTCGACCTATTCGTAATGAATTGGATTTCCTGGTTTAGCTCCCTTATCCTGCGATAGTTGTTGGGAAATTTCTGCTTGCTCCATGTCATTAAGTCTCTAGATACCCTCCCCAATTTCACCACTATTTTCTCATCTCCTTTAGCAGTTGAATTCGAAGCTTTTGATACAACATCCAGACATTCAGGATCCTCCACCCAGAATGCTTCAAACCTAAATCCCTTACATTTTTTAATTGACTGATCTGCTATAGAAAGCAGCAAAGGACTATGGTCCGAACCCACCGTAGGTAGAGCAAAAGCTTCAGCTCTAGCGAATGTAAGATGCCATTTTAAATTGTAAGCCACACGATCTAGTTTTTCCTTCACAAAATCAGCCCCTTCCCTATTATTAGCCTATTGTCGCGACCTCTCCGAACCGGTCCTGTCGCCTAAGGGATTAGACTAATAGATCACTAAGTTAAACCCAACTCGAGCTCTCCCAAGCCCATACCAATTCGCGACTTAGGTTTAAGTTATTAACATGCAAATCAATTTCATTTAGAAGTCGCCACTAATCCATTGGTGGTAGGTCGATTAGACACCGAAGTGAAGCACGGGAGAAATGCTTCACTTCTACGAATTAGAGATTCAATGGATACGGAGATTTAATTACACTAATTGACCAATTAGTGCTCTTTCGGTACCTAACCTTGTTCAATTATCGCCTAACGTGTTCATCGGGAGTTTTAAAATTCGATTCCTAACCAAGCTAGGGAAAGCAACAATCAACGCATGATCAACTACATACGAGGTTAAATTAAACGGGTGATTTAAAGTGCATGAACCAAACAACGTGCAATCAAACATGACACTAATCACACTATAGGACAAAAAGCCAATTGCAAAGCCCAAATGATATTTTTTGATTTTCAAAATTTTTTAATTTTTTTAAATATTAAAATAAATAAAATAATATAAAACAGACCGGGTCGGATCTCCACATCTGACCCCGATAAAATATTTTTTTAATAATTTTTTAATTATTAAAATAATATGAAACAGACCCGGATCGGATCTCCACATCCGACTCGGATCGGGACTTACCCAGGCGTGCCGGCTTGGGTCCATCGCCAGACCGGGCTTATTTATTGAGCCCGATCTAAAAAGGAAATTTTTTAAAAAGAAAAAGGGGCCCAGCCCGAAATTTTTTTAAAAAAAGAAACAAAGGCCAAAGCCCAACTTATCGAATACGGCCCAACTACGCAATAGCCCAAAACCTAAAAAAACCTAAAACCAAGCCCAACACCAAACAAAACCCTACTCGGTTAGACCCGCAAACCCTACCCAGCCGTGAGTCGCCGACCCGACTCGCTGGAAAACCTAGCATCCGTGACCTGCGCGTCTGACCCGACTCGCCCAAACGCTAACCGTCGCCTCGACGGGGAGCGTGCGTTCGTCCTTCACGGCTGAGACCTTTCGGCCACGCGGCTGGGCTCGTGCTCGACCGCCGCCCATCAACCCAAGTCGCTGGCCTGATTCGCGGTCGCCTTTGCACGCATCGCCACCCTGACGAGGAGTGGTGGGTGTTCTTCGCCCGCGGTCGGCCCTAGCGCCGACGACCCACTACCTCGGCCCGCATTGCCACTCCACCAAGGGGTGGCGGTGTCCTCCGTCCGAGTCACCGCCGTGGTGACCGGCGACTAAGTGAGATTACCCAAGCCCCGACAAGGGGCTGGGCGGCTGCGAACCAACCAGATCTCGACAAGGGACTGGTTATTCGCTCCCTTTTGTGGCTATGTCGGGACCGCCGTGGCGATCGGCAGCACGCCGGGACCATTCGACGTCCCCAAAATTGTAGCGAAACAAAGCTAGATTCAGGAGTTGGTTCAGGCATATCATCAAACACATTGCGAGCATCGACTGGAAAAGGAAAAATCAAGCCGATGGAAGTTCAAATGCCAATCGCAATCAGCCCACACGAAAGACAGCATACAACAGCCACCAGGGAAGGCTCACTGATGCTCGGTAACGACTGAAAATGGGCCTCGACCCCCACCGGTAGGGACTAAAAAAAAACAGAGCAAAAAAAAAAAAAGAAACCGAAACAGGGGGGGTTCGGTGGCGTTGTCCCTACCGAGCTCGATGGTGGCGAATGGGGGCGAGCTCTATAGATCGGACTATGTTCGGTCGCCTCACACGCCTTCGAGTCGGAATCCTCGGGAATTCTACCACGATCCAAACAAAACAAAACCTGACGAAAACTCATGGTCGGGACCTACCGTGGGAAAAAGGGATGTATCGGAAAGTCGCCGGCCATGGTCGAGGCGTGGCAGTCACCGACCGGAGACCGTTCACCTCGAATCTCACTTTTCGACGCTCTCGACCTCGCTCTCTCCCTTGGAGCTCTCTCTCTCTCTCTCTCTCTCTCTCTCTCTCTCTCTCTCTCTCTCTCTCTCTCTCTCTCTCTCCGTTCTCTCCCCGTTCTCCCCTCGGTTCTCTCTCTACCCCTTCCGATTTAAGGTCGGCCAGCAGGCGGGCATGCATGGCCCCTGCCACCGCCAGCCTACGGTGGCCGACCTGATCCTAACACCGAAATTGTGCCGGACGATCCTCTGCTTTCTTTCACCTCTGGCTTCTATTCCGTCTGCACTGTTCCGTCTCCCCCCGTACGTTCTGAAATGTTGACTGGTGGGGGAGAAGGAGAACAATGTACGGACCGGGTCCTGGGAAATTAGCCGGCCCGCGTGAAAATAGAAAAGGGAAAAGATGGGCCATGCATAATAAAAGAAAAAAAAAGGGGAAGAAAAAGAATGGGACGACGAACCTGGCCCGAAATTTTTTTTTAAATTTGTCCTAACAGGCCCTATTAATGCAAATGTGCCTAATGTCTATATACCATGCAATTTAATGAAAATATTTTTTGTTTAGTGGTTAAAAATAAAACCCTAATTTTTTTATGCTATAAAACCCTAAATGATTGAGCAAAATTTAGGTATCAACAGCTATCCCTCTTTGAAGGAAAGCTTGAAGAGGTTCCTTTTAAAGATAAAAGACACTTAAATTTTGTTCATAGAGGGCAAGGGAAGATGCATAAGAGATGATTGGATTTTTTTAAAATTTTTTAATGGGACAAAACTAAAATGACGTTTTGGGACTAAAACCTTATAAACGTCGGAAATTCCACCTAGGGATTAAAACCCTATGAGCAGCCAAGATCCCGTCTAGGGACTAGAACCCTATAAACGGCAATAGGAACGACGCCTTGAATGAAAGGCTAGAGACTAAAATCCTATGAATGTCGAAAAGTCCGTTTAGGGACTAAAACCCTATTGACCGATAAAGGGAATAAAACCCAAAAGGAACCCCTAGGGACTAAAACCCTATAAATGTCAAAGATTCTGTTTAGGGACTAAAACCCTATGAACAGCTATGGTCCCGCCTAGGGACTAAAACCCTATGAATGGCAATAGGAACAACGCCTTGAAGGAACGCCTAGGGATTACAACCTTATGAACATCGAAGATTTTGCTTAGGGACTAAAACCCTATGAACGGCAATATAAACAATGCCTCGAAGGAGCGCCTAGGGACTAAAATCCTATCAATGTCGAAGATTCCGTCTAGAGGCTAAAACCCTATGAACGGCAAAGGGAATAAAACCCAAAAGGAATAATATTTCCTATCAAAATGCGAAGAATCTCCACAATGAATAGGTCAAGAGAGATATTACGAGCCATAGTAATGCTTCATGTAGAAAAAGTGTTTCAAGCAACTGTTGAAGCACGGTGCATGTCGATTTTACCGGGAAAATTTGCTGCATTGTAATGATTTCGGGCTATTAAAGCTCACCGCACTTGTCGATTCGCAAGCTATTGAAGTGGTCACTGCACAAAATGTGTCTTAACAAACTTCCTGACAGCAAAGAACATCATTACTGAGAGAGTGTTGATTGTACGAGCAATTTAAATCGATTTTGATTGTCCAGCAAACATTCGGTATCGTTCAATATCACAAAATTGCTATCAGGTTTAGAGAACGTTGTTAATCACCACATTCCCTTAGAAGACAAATCTTTGTCAAAAAGGACCTTAGTCCATGAAGAGGGCTTGTTAAGTATGCCAAACAAGAGCTCCATAGTCGGAAATAGCTTTTCACCACTCTCGAGAAGGCTGTTTGATCCCATCCATTGATGTGGGAAATAGTCTGATCTCTAATGTACCTCACATTACCAATGTTGAAGGCTTCGAGAATCATTTGTATAAGTACACATTGACCAATCGGAGAGGTCTTTTAAGGACTGTAATGCAGGTTTGGTCATGGTTTTAACAATGGATTAGCACTATCGGCCAAGAAATGAAATAATTATGGATCGGCATCTTCGTCAGGTTTACAAGTCAAGAAACCTTAAGACGAGATAAGATAATCTTACCCCCACTTCTTCAAGCTGTAGCTTCTTTGGAAGTCCAAATTTCCATTTGAATCATCCCAATTAGAAGAGACTTTGGAAAGGGTTATAACATTGGCTCGGGTAAAGGCTTGAAAGGCTCGAGTTTTTCATAAAAGATTTAAGAGCTGCTGATTATCGTGGTGTTATTACCATATCATCTCGTCTTTTCAAAAGGCGCATGACTCCTTAACTCGTCTCGAGAGTCCATTGGCAAATCATTTCAACATAAGAGCTTTGCTCTTTTTCTAAGGGCTTTTGCCTTTGCAATGATTTTTTTTTCATGCATGCATTTTTCTTTTGACACTTTTTTTTACGGGCATTGGCCTCGCTTTTACCAGGCACATTGCTTTTTCATGCCCCCCAGCCTTCTTTTGCTCGTTTGAACCTTTTAAGCTCTCAGGCATTTCAATTTTTTTTTACATGTTGTCGCACGAGCGCCAATTGCTTTGAAAAATCATGTGCCTTGCCCCAGTATGGGAAAATAATCGCCACTTGAGCTTTTGAAATGAATATTCATGCTCAACTTGGCTAAACAAAGGGTATGGATATTTGGGTAGAGGAAGAAATGCTCTTCTTCATTTTGAGACGCTTCGAGCTTCCATAAGGACTCGTTTGAAGTTACCACCAAAGATTAATGCAAGTAAGAGTAAATAAATCTTTCTCATATTTTCCTCCAAAGAATGTCAACCAAAACCTCCAATCTTGCCCCATTGTGGGGTGGTTCTTGACGGGGGTATTTTGTAGAAATTCTTCACGTGTGAAGGCTCGAAGGTGCTTAATTATGATTACTTGTAGTGTGTAGGATGGATGAAAGAAATGCCTCTTTTCATTTTGATCCATGTACTATTTGCGAATGAATCTCTAGTCTTAAAACATGATTTTTTTGCACTCAACTCACAAAGTGTTTATAGGACGTTTATGGGAATGGTTTGCCTTTCTTCATTCTAAGTGCTTCTCGCTTGGCATGATTAGCATATTTCCTCTTGTTTTGCCAAGATCACATGAGTTGATTGATCTCCATAGGGAATTTTGATTCAAAATAAATGTTCTACCAAGCATCAAGACAACTTTGGACAAGGATGATATTCGAAATTTTTGTGAAAAGTTTATTTTCACAAATTCTACTTTTATGCTTTTTTTTTTCTCAAACCCACCAAAAACCTTTTTTTTAAGCAAATTTTCCATTCGACCTTCTTTTGGCATTAAGAAAAAGGGTACTTGCCTGCGGCCTAATGACTTGGTAACCCCCTCCTTCGCATTTGGTTTGTTGGATGCTTGGCAAGATAGTTTAGTCGTTTGTGGATTAATTTGCGGATTGTTTGGGACCTACAAAGTAAACATGTGTGCATGTATGCATGATATGCATGATGTGAATAACCTACAGTGATTCGGATTGCATCGAAAATGGCTCTCGGGCCTTGGATTTCATTCAAGGAAAATACTTTTTCACTGAATCGGCGTTTGTAGGTTTTGGCAACTCTTGGCCATCCATTTCTACAAGAATTAAGGCACTCCCAGGTAGAACCTTTCTAATGACATACAGACCATTATAATTTGGGACGAACTTTCCACCTAATTCGGGCGTGAGGGATAGCATTCTCCTTAGCACGAGATCTCCGGCTTCAAAATGTCAAGGTCGGACTTTATGATTGAAGGACTTTGCAACTTGCTTTTGGTAGCATTGACCATAGCATAAAGCCTCTAGTCTCTTCTCATCGATCATATTCAACTGATCCCATCTTTGTTGAGTCCATTCTTCCTTAAAGAGCTTTGCTTGTGAGAGAATCCTTAATGAAGGGATTTCGACTTCTACGGGCAAGACATCTTCCATAATATAAACGAGCGAGAAAGGAGTTGCCCCTGTCGAAGTGCGAATCGAAGTTCGATATGCCATCAATGCATAAGGCAGCCGTTCATGCCAGTCTCGATAATTATCGATAGTCTTTGACAGGATCTTCTTTATGTTCTTATTGGTTGCCTCCATAGCTCCATTCATTTACGAGCGGTAAGGTGAGGAATTCAGGTAACGAATATGAAACTCGTCAAGTAAGCCATCTACCACTTTGTTGTTCAGATTCGAGCCATTATCAGTAATGATCGCCTCCGGGACTCCATAGTGAGCGATGATGTCACGGCGAATAAACTTGGCTACATTCTTAGTGGTGACATTGGCATATGAGTTCGCCTCGATCTACTTAGTGAAATAATCAATGGCTACCAAGATGGAGCGATGTCCATTAGAAGCCTTGTGATTAATTGGCCCAATCATATCGATCCCTCACATTGAGAAGGGCCATGGCTCGGACATTTGACGCAATTCATTTGGCGGTACGTTGATTTTATCTGCATAGATTTGGCACCAATGGCAATAACGAAAATGCCGAATACAGTCAGCCTCCATATCCATCCAGAAGTAACCCAGTCTCATGATTTTTTTAGCCAAAAGATGATCGTTCATGTGCGGACCACATTCTCCTTCATAAATTTCCCTCATCAATTGATTAGCTTCTTTGGCATCGACGCATTTCAACAAAATTGAGTCAAAAGACCTCTTGTAAAGTGCATTGCCACTGATGAAGAATTTCAACGCTAACTTTTTTTATGTATTTCTGATCCACTAATTCACTTCCATGAGGGTATTCACCCCTTGAAGATAGTTCATGATGTCGTGATACCATAGCTTCTCATTAGGTTCATTCGCGATTGTCGAACAGTAAGCCGGACACGTCAATATTTCGATTTTCAGTGGCTCGATGTCTAACCCTTCCATGACTTGTAGCATTGATGATAAAGTGGCCAGGGCGTCGGCAAATTGATTTTGCGATTGAGGTAAATATTCAAAAGACATCTCCTCAAATTTCTTTATTAATTCCTCAAGGAATTCATGGTAAGGGATCAATTTGGGGTCACGAGTTTGCCATTGACCCTCTGTCTGAAGAATGATGAGGGCGGAATCGCCGTAGACTTACAGTTTCCTAACTTTCATGTCAACGGCCAGCTGTGATCCAAGTATCCAAATCTCGTATTCTGAGATATTATTAGTATAAGAGAATACTAACTTGGCGGCCACAGGGTGATGTTGACCTGTCGGGGAGATAAGAACTGCCCCAGTCCTAGAATCGATCAGGTTAACGGCACCGTCGAAGTACATAGTCCACTTATCACCCACTATTTCTAAAATGCGCTCCTCTATGGGATCTGACTGATCATAGTCTTTCGACCTTTCGACGTTTTCTGTCAACATGTCAACGATGGCTCTTCCCTTGATGGATTTCTGCGCTATGCTATGGACATCGAATTCGGACACCAGAAGTTGCCATTTTGTTAACTTTCCGACCAACGCAGGTTTTTCCGGTAGGTATTTGATGGGATCATTCTCAATTACAAGTAGAATCCGATAATAGAGTGTGTATTGGCGTAAGCGGTGTAACACCTACACTAAAGCCACACACATTTTCTCAACTCCGGGGTAATTTATTTCGGATGAAGTAAACTTCTTACCGAGATAGTATATCGCACATTCTTTGTCATCGCTTGGTCTCTTTTGAGCTAGCAAGACTCCTAACGATTCATTATGAATAGTCAAATAGAGTATCAATGGCACTTTAGGTAGGGGTGAGCGGTTCCAGGTTCCTCACAGGTTCCACCTGGAACCTGAAACCTACCTTCGGGTACAAGTTTCTTATTGTTTGGAACCTAGAACTTACCCGTTGAAACCTGGAACCTACCCTATTATAGGTTCTAGGGTCGGTTCTAGGTTCCAACAGGTTCTTATTTTTTTTTGATTTTATTTTTAGTTGATCAAAATGAAAATGAACATTCATAAAAAAGAATACAAAAGACTAGTTATTGAAAAGTCACATTTTTCTTAAAAGAAAGGGGATAGAACGATAAATAGCAATTGTTGGGATGCAATACATATGATTTTAAATTCCAAGGTAAGATGCCACATTTTTCTCAACAATCCATATCTAAAAAAAAGACCAGCTGTCAAATCTTTTCAAACTAGGCACCTTTCTCCCAAAAACGGCTCCAAGTCCTACTTCATTTCAATAGCATTCACATCTAAGCTCACCTTTCTCCCATACTTCCTGCAAAAGCACAAAAGCAGAAGACCAAAAGCTTCTTCGGTATCCCTTCCGGCATTAAATTCTTCCTCCTTTAAACAACCACGAGGTAAAGGCATACACAAATAATTGGCAGAATCACAAATAACACGACCTTAGCTGCTCCTTCAAAGACAACCAAAGTATTAAGACAATCCATATCAATTTATTGGTAAAATAAAATAAGTATTAGAAAGCCTACCACATATATTCATTCCACTTCAACTGGTAAACTCTATTTACCGATAATAATCTCCTCATTCAGACAATCCATATCTGAAAAAAAGAAAGATTAAATAAAATATTCACTTATTAGATATATAAAAGGAATTACAATATATAAAGATATAAACATCACTTACCTATCTCAAATTTTTCTGCATTTTTGATGCATTCTTCAACATCAATCGGCACACGAACGGCTCTCAACCAATTTTGAGTGCAAATCAAAGCTTCCACTACTTTGGAAGTTAAAGAACTTCGAAAGCCGTCAAGCACACGACCCGATGTACTAAAAGTTGACTCCGAAGCAACAGTAGTTACGGGAATAGACAAAACATCCCGAGCCATCAAAGATAGGATTTTATATTTCCACTAGTCTTTCACCACATCAAAAGGTCATGATCAAGAATATTTTCATTTTTCTCTTCAAGATATTATCAAGCTCATATTTGTTGTCACTACACACTTGTTGGTTCGAGTGCATAAAGGTTCCTCGCCAAGCTTAGGCGTCATACTTCTTGATCTTGTTACCTTCACTACCACTGGCATTGGCATTGGAACCACTACTACTAGCACTCAAATTTTGGACACCAAAATTTCGATCACTTGAAGCAAGAGAAGATTGTTCATAAAATTCATATAAATGCTCCAATGCGTCCTTCACCTTGTAATGCATCTCATTAACTTTCAATTCATCATCATAAATTTGTCCATATAAGAAATTCACATAACTCAACTTGGCTCTAGGATCTAACACAACCGCAATCAACACCAATATATTCACTTTATCCAAACTCCCATAGTATTTATCAAATTTCTCTTTCATTTTCATATCCATAGCTTAAAGCTTAGGATCCGAAGCATTTGCCGCATCTTTCAAATATTTATACAAAAGAGCTATCCCTTCAAAATAATCATTTGAGGTAACATATGAACTCCCCGACATCCGATTGGTGGCATCATAGAATATTTTTAGAAATTCCGAAAGAATAATGGCATTTTCCCAATCATCATCTTTAGGAAGATCATGGTTAAACTCACCGGCAAAAGCTGAATCGTCTTTTTCCATCCTTTCAAAAGCTTTTCTAAATTTTATGGCGGTGTCTAACATGAGGTAAGTGGAGTTCTATCTAGTGGCAACATCAAGAATAACTGAACCCTTGTAAGTAATCTTTTCACCCTTAATGCAAGATTTAAATGTGTTGGCTTTCATGGGAGAACTCCTCACATACCTAATCACGTTTTGTATACATGCAATAGATTCCCGTACCGTAGTCAAGCCATATCTAACAATCAAGTTTAATATATGAGCAGTGCACCTCATATGTAAAACACTACCATCTAAGATTAACAACTTTTCTCTTGAAAGTTTTTCCTTCAAATAACCAATTGCAATGTCATTCAAACTAGCATTATCCACGGTGATTGTGGATACTTTTCTATTCCCCACTCATTGATGCATTTCTCGACCATTCTCCCAATCTCCCTACCTTTGTGACTAGGCATCACCACAAAATTGATAATTCTTTTATGCAACTTCCAATTTTCATCAATAAAATGTGCAGTGAGACACAAATAATTCAGGTTTCGAATGGAACTCCATGTATTGGTCATGAGTGCGATCCTAGAATTTATCTTACCAAAGTAAGTCTTCAAACAAGTTCTTTCACAAAAATACAGCTTCATACAATCTTTAGCCACTGTAAAACGTGACAAATGTTTAAAGAGAGGTTGTAACTTGGTGACAAACTTGCGAAATCCAACATGTTCAACCAAGGAAAGGGTAATTCATCAACTATGATGAACCGAGCAAGCATTTACCTACAATGTTCTTGATTAAATGACCATGCCGATAAGACACTACCAGTACTAGAACCTTCTCCTGCCTTGCCAGCTAAGTCTACATTACGTGGTGCAAAGAATTTTTGCCTCTTATCAACATTGCAAGGAAACTTCTTGCATGTTTTCAAGTACTTCCTCATTGTGGAAGTACCATGAGCTACATTGTACCTTAACTCAGACCCACAATGAATGCACTTCACCTTATATGTTTATCCATTCCCATCTTTGATTCTTGCAAAATGATTCCAACAATCGGATGTACATTTCTTATTAAAAGGAGGACGACGAGAATCAAGTACCTTGTTTGTCACACTTGTGGTAGGGGATGGCTCTTCTTCATTTTCATCGCTTGACAATTCAAATTCTATGATCGGAGTCATCTCCTCACATCCCTAAACCTCCATTGACATGTTATCTTGAATTCTTGATAGTTGATATGTCAATCAAACAACACTGGCCAAGCAAATAACACGAGAACAGATTAGCCGAGAGCACTTGAACAATCAATCAAATGACATGAGAACAGAATAAGACAGCTGAAAAGAAAATGCAATGGAATGGCAGAAATGCTGAGGAAGCGCAATGGAATGAGCACATGCTGTTCTCTCTTTTTGAATAGCATACAGTAAATGATATTCTAGCTATCCCCCTCTTCATAACACCGGCGAAAGACAAGCTAGTCTGGACATGCAACCGGGAATTTATCTTCCTAATTTTAATTATAGATGTTTTTCTTAACCGTAAATGTTTTTCCATTGAATAACCATTTTCAATAACCAAACACGTGAAAATTCGGAAAACTAATGTCGCGACCTAAAAATTTTTCCTTCTCAGGCTAATGGATTATTAGGACTAAATCTAATTCGGGCCCTCCCAAACCCTACCAATTCGCAACTTAGGGTTTAAGTTTTTAAACGTGCAAATGTTTTCATGCTTGGAGTCGCCACTAATCAATTTGTGGTAGGTCGATTAGAAACCTAAATAAAACATAGGGAGATATGTTTTATTCCTACGAACCAGAGATTCTAAGCCCGGGGACTTGATTACGCTAGATCTAGTCTAACGCCCTTTCGGTACCTTTTCTTTTCAAAAATATTTTGGCAAGCAGTTTGGATCCATTTTAACTTAGTCACTAACATATGAGGTGTTCATGCGGGTGCGCAAACCACCAATTTAACACTCAAGAAAGCATTAAATAAATTGCAAGATTAGGAGAATTACTTACCTCGAAGCAACGTAAGCATCTGCATGGTTAGCTAGAAAATCACATCAACAACCTAATATGATTTCTAATTAACAAGCAGTTCATTCCACATTTTTTGATTTTCACTTATTTAAATGAAAGCTAACCTACGTGCAATGACGTACAAGAATTGACATGCGAACAACGCAACCTAACATGCAAACTATATGTCATGCGACGACGTGACCTGATTCTGATGACGGGCAAATGATTTATTTTTGGTATTTTCTGGTGAAATTCGGAATAAAAATATGCCTAAATTAGCATGCAACCTATGACGACCTAATATGTCCTAACATGATTTATTTTTGGGATTTTTGTTAAAATTTGAAATAATAAATTACTTAAATAAAGAATGCAATCTATCCTAATCTACCATAAAACAATTCATTCTTTTTTTGGGATTTTCATGAAAATTCGGAATAAAAAATAACCTAAATAATCTATTAAGATTAGAAAATTACTTAATTTAAACTAGGGAATGGATTATCTCAAGTCCTAATTTAAATTAAATAATTACTCTATCGTCTAGATATATTTAGGATTCCTAAACATGCAAAATTCAAATTCAAATCCTAACTGATATTTTTTGAATTTTCTTTTTTATTTGAAAAGGAAAGATAATTTAAACAAAGATAGCATCCACATTTAAAATAACCACGCAATCCACAATATTCGTTTCAAACTCGGATCAGGCACAAAAATCGAATTACCAGTCATATCTACAGGGTTATAGATATTAATGGAAAGTCGATCGTTCAAATTTGGAAAGCAGATAAAAATCATTATCGTATCCAAGGGATTAGGGATAGGATAATGATCTTCCGTATCGCCACGTATCATACCTTAGGGATAAGGTCGGATAATTGTCCAGATACGTTGCTGAATTAGGAAAGATTCCTAATTTTGAATATTTTCAAATATTGCGAACAAGGCAAACATTATCCTAAGATATCTAGCAATCCACGCAATATTCACAGAATATTCAAACACTCAAAAATTAAGAAACGAAATATTCTAAAAATATTAGATAATGTTCAATTACCTAATTTGCGGATAATTTCCAAATTCGAACTTGCGGATTGGGACGAACGGTGAACGGCGGATTTGGCGGCGCGGTGACGGGAACGACAACGGAGCGGCGGCGACGGAACAGCAAGGCAGTGCCGGCGTGTGACGGCTCCGGCGAGGACGGCGGCAGCAGCGTCGGGCTCGGCAGCAAGCAGCAGCGGCGTCGGCGTTGGCGGGAAGGGCAGCGGCAGCAGCAAGCAGCAGCGGCGTCGGCGTCGGCCTGAGGAGCAGCGGCGAGCAGCAGCACCAGCGGTGTCGGCGTCGCGCGGCAGGAAGCAGCAGGCACGGCAGCAGCAAGCAACAGCGGCGGCGACGGCGTGAGGATCAGCGGCAGCGGCAACGGCAGGCGCGGCTGTGTCGCGCGGCAGGGAGCAGCAGCGGCGTCGGCGTCGGCCTGAGGAGCAGCGGCGAGCAGCAGCGGCGTCGGCGTCGGCCTGAGGAGCAGCGGCGAGCAGCAGCACAGGCTGGGAGCGGCTAGGACGTCGGGCTCGGCGGCAGCAGGCACGGCAGCAGCAAGCAACAGCGGCGGCGACGACGTGAGGATCAGCGGCAGCGGCAACGGCAGGCGCGGCTGTGTCGCGCGGCAGGGAGCAGCAGCGGCGTCGGCGTCGGCCTGAGGAGCAGCGGCGAGCAGCAGCGGCGTCGGCGTCGGCCTGAGGAGCAGCGGCGAGCAGCAGCACAGGCTGGGAGCGGCTAGGACGTCGGGCTCGGCGGCAGCAGGCACGGCAAGGCGGCAGCAGCGCAGGCTGGGAGCGGCGCGACAGGCACGGCGTCGGGCTCGGTAGGGCGGCAGCAAGCAGGCGCGGCGTCGCGCGAGAAGCAGCGGCAACGACGGCGGTGGGCGTGAGGCGCGGCAGGCACGGCGTCGCGCGGCGGGCAGCAGGCGAGCGCGGCGACGAGGGGGCGGTGCGCGGCCGGTCTCCTTCTCTCTCTCTCTTTCTCACTCTCACCTTCTAAAAAAACTGATCTGAAAATTATGAGTGAGCCCCCCTAAAATTCTGACCTAATAATGTATATATAGTATTAACCTAGGTCAATTAGATGGGCTTTTTAGTCCCAATGGGCTTAGGCTTGGGCTTTAATTTAAATGGGCTGAATTAATGGGCTGAATTAATGGGCCGAATTGATTAATGATAATGGGCTGAATTAATTAATGAGAATGGGCTGAATTAAGTTCAAATTAAAACAACTGAGCCCATTTGACTTGTAATTCCCGGCCCTTGCATTTCAAGCGAGCTGAGTCACATTCGATGAAATTTAAGCTCGTTCGTCACCGCCAGTCCGATGCAAAATGCAATGAATTTAAACTATATGTTATGCAATTTTAAATATTTTTGTTTAGGGGTTAACAATTTAATCCCTAATTTTCTATGCAAATTACACTAAATGGTTGCCAAAATTTAGGTGTCAACAGCTGCCCCTCTTTGAAGGTGAGCTCGCAGAGGTTGCATTCAAAGACTAAATGATACCTAAATTTCACTTATGCAAATGCAGTGAATGTTGTTTTTGTCGGGATTATGAGTCCCATTTTACGATGCATTAAGAAATGATGCAATGCTGACCTGAATAGAGAACATACCTGGAATTACTTACCTGACGATAGCGCAATTCGAGGCACAACCTTAACTTGTATGTTGTTTTGGCAAATGTATGGGCTCAGTTCCCATCGGTATTGCCTGATATATGTTGATGAACTTCGGTGATCTGCAGTCAAGTCAAAACACACGAAGAAAGCTCGACGTATCCAATCATCATCTGGATTCGTGAGAACAGTTCCGATCTTTACGAACTACCTATATATCTCCATAGGTGTTTGCAAAGATTTGGCCGCTTCACTTATACCTGCTCATAAGTGAATTGCGGGGGAAACTTTTGAAATCAAGAGGATATTCCGACCTTTACATATACCTGCTCATATGCAAAGGTTTGGCCGCCGCACTTATACCTGCTCATAAGTGAACTGCGGGGGAACACCTGGGGTTGAGAGAATATTCCGACCTTTACATATACCTGTTCATATGCAAAGATTTGGCCGCTTCACCTATACCTGTTCATAGGTGAGTAGCGGGGGAATACCTGAGATTTGGGAGAATATTCCGATCTTTACATATACCTGCTCATATGCAAAGATTTGGCCGCTTCACCTATACCTGTTCATAGGTGAGTAGCGGGGGAACATCTGGGATAAAGAGAGTATTCCGACCTTTACATATACCTGCTCATATGCAAAGATTTGGCCGCTTCACCTATACCTGTTCATAGGTGAGTAGCGGGGGAACACCCGAGATTTGGGAGAATATTCCGACCTTTACATATACCTGCTCATATGTAAAGATTTGGCCGTCATGCCTATATCTGCTCATAGTCATGTAACGGGGGAATCTTCTCGAGATTGTATAAAAATCTGTAATTTGATGAACAAAGGGGTTGGCCCAAGTGTTCAAGAGTTCCTTGACAAAGTACCTGGATATCATCAGAGGTACCTGAAAAGGTTTGATCAATAGATACCTGAACATAATCAAAGGCATCTGGTGACATCTCCAACTCTGAAGGTGTGTCTCCTGCTAGACACGATTTTAAGTAACATGTAGTATGCATTCGCACACTGTCAAGAATACATATACACATGAACTATGATTTCAACTGATTTTCATGCACGATGGTTTTGTCAAATCGGCATTACAAACTTCGCTGGGGAAAAATCATGACAAGACAACCCGAACTCAAGCGGATATCTTGAAAATGTCGAATGAGGGACTTCCGGTCCAAAAGGGCTTTCTCTCATTCTCATCGAAAGGCTGATTTATGGAGAATCGCTCCATCTCACCGTCATCATGTTGACAAGGGTCCGAGTATTCTCGCAAGCAGTACGACTTTACCAATCTGAGAGGTCTTTGTTAGGACTGTAACATAGGGCTTGGTCAATGGCTTAGCAAAAGAGACTCTTCGAGTCGAGGCTATTGAAAGAAAATACTCTGCAATTGTCTCCGGGTTTACAAGTCAAGAACCTGCAAAATGAGATAGAAATGGACTTGCTCGCACTTCTTCGAGCTAAGCTTATAAACATCAGAAACTCTACGTTAGTTCAAGTGCCCTAATCTGAAGAGACTTTGCAAGGGACGTAACGCAGGCTAGGCTCATGGGTTGAGAAATGAATGGATCATAAGGCTCAAAATGTGTATAATTGGGATGAACAAGTTGGTGATCATCTTGGCATTGTCACCGGTCTTCTTCTTCACCAGGGATTGTCTTCTCAGTAGATGCTCCATTGGTTTCGAGAGTTTATCACCTGACTCCTCAAGACTTTGGATACTTTTGTGACTTCGAGACAACTAAACATTTTCTAAAGTCGTCACTTTTCTCCATTTTTTCACGGGCATTGGCCTTGCTTTTACCAGGCATACTGCTTTTTCATGCCCTCTAGTTTTTTTTTTTTGACATACACTGTCTACAATGCATACATTGGCTAGCCACACTTTGGCTTGTTTTGACCGAATGACTAACATTTGGACTTTCGGGGTCTTGTCTTTTGTCGGCGCTCTGGATATGCTGCCTGAACAATGATGACTTTTGCCTTGCCCCAGTGTGGGGGATGATCACCAACTGGGTTTAAGAAATGAATTTGCAGGCTCAATTGGGCTTAACAAAGGGTAAAGTGTGTATAGGATAGAGAAAGAAATGCTCTTCGTCATCCTAAGGCACTTGAACTTCACGTGAATTCATCTGAAAAAGCAACACTCGAAGATTGATGCAAGTGAGAGCATGAAAATTTCTATTCATTTTTCACCTTATGACGCTGACTTACCTCCAGTTTGCCCCGATGTGGGGTGGTTCTTGACAGGGGTAATTTGAATGAATTTCTCCAAATATTTAGGCTCAAAGTGGCAAAACAATGGATAACCTGTAGTGTTTGGGATAGAGAAATGAACCGCCTCTCGTCATTTCGGTTGCCGTACCTTTTGCGAGATAACCCTTCGCCTTGCCGACATGGAATTTTTCCACTTAACTCACTGGGGATTAGTGAACGGGACTGTGTATAGGATATGGCTTGCCTTTCATCACCCCGATGTACCTCATTCAACACATTCAATTCATTCCACGTGAGTTATCATATCGTCTAAATAGATTCCCCTTTTGAAATCGATAATGTAGACTGACAAAATAATCAAGTATAATTTAAGGCCAAGGCACACATTCCATCTTTAAATTGATTGAACCCATTTATTCATAAGTGAAATGTTTGCAATTTAGAATATAAAACCAAACACTTGAAAACTTTCGCCGCAAAAATGTTAGATCTTATCAGGGATAATAGATCTTCACAGCATCAAAATTAACAGGAGTGGAGAACTCACGACCATCCATTTCTGCGAGGATGAGGGCACCTCCGGGAAGCACCTTTTTAACCACATATGGACCAATGTAGTTTGGGGCAAATTTTCCTCCAGGAACAGGAAAGACTGGCAGTACCTTCCTTAGGACTAGATCATTTACCTCGAAGTGTCTTGGACGCACCTTTTGATTGAAAGATCTAGCTACCCTCTGCTGATAGGTCTGACCGTGGCAAATGGCTCTCAATCGCTTCTCATCAATTAGGTTTAACTGCTCATGCCTTTGTCGCATCCATTCTGCCTCGGACAATTCCACTTGAGACAATACTCGTAAGGAAGGGATCTCTACTTCGACGGGTAGGACTGCTTCCATGCCATACACCAATGAAAAAGGTGTTGCTCCGACAGAGGTTCGGATCGAAGTTCGATACGCCATTAGCGCAAATGGCAACCTTTCATGCCAGTCACGATAATTTTCAGCCGTTTTGGCCAAGATCTTCTTGATGTTCTTATTGGCGGCTTCAACTGCTCCATTCATCTGTGGACGGTAGGGAGATGAATTCAGGTGCCGGATTTTGAACTCGTTGAACAACTGATCAATGAACTTGTTGTTCAAATTTGTCCCATTGTCAGTGACAATAGCCTCAGGGACACCATAGCGAGCGACTATGTCCCGCCTGATGAATTTTACAACATTCTTTGCGGTGACGTTTGCATAAGATGACGCCTCAATCCATTTAGAGAAATAGTCAATCGCGACCAAGATAAATCGATGTCCATTTGATGCCTTGGGATTAATCGGGCCGATCACATCGATGCCCCACATTGAAAAGGGCCATGGCTCAGACTGCTGATGTAATTCCGTCGGGGGAACGTTTATCTTATCCCCATGAACCTGACAGCGATGACATCTTCGAACATGTTGGATGCAGTCACTCTCAAGACTGAGCCAATAATAACCCAATCTCATAATCTTCTTAGCTAACATGTGACCATTCATGTGTGGGCCACATATCCCTTCGTGTACTTCTTGCATGATTCTGGTAGCTTCAGCCGCATCCACACACCTTAATAGGATTGAATCATATGATCTTTTGTACAGCTTTTCACCACTAACAAAGAATTTTGAAGCCATTTTCATTATGTACTTCCTGTCAGCCGGGGTGCTTCCCTCAGGAAATTCTTGTTTCTGGATGTAACTCATGATATCGTAATACCATGGCTTTTCGTCAGGCTCCCCAGTCACAACCATACAGTAGGCTGACTTTGTCAGGACTCCAATCTTCAGGGGTTCTACCTCTAACCCATCAATCACTTGCAACATGGATGATAGCGTAGCTAGCGCATCAGCAAACTGATTATGAGACCTCGATAAGTACTCAAAAGAAATATCTTCGAATTCCTTTATGATTTCTTCGAGGTATTCATGGTACGGCACTAGTTTGGTGTCTCTCGTCTTCCACTCTCCCACAGTTTGGAGAATAATCAAAGCAGAATCCCCAAACACTTTTAACTTGGTTATTCCCATTTCCACTGCGGCTTGGAGTCCGAGGATGCAAGCTTCGTACTCGGCTATGTTGTTGGTACAGGGGAACACCAGCTTTGCTGCTACTGGATAATGCTGCCCATCTGGGGATATTAAAACTGCCCCAGTGCCGGAACCAGCCAGGTTTACAGCTCCATCGAAAAACATGGTCCATGTATCTTCCTTTATTACCAAGACACGATCTTCTGGAGAATATCCATCATCATCAGGGACTCCAGGATTTTCAGCTAACACATCGGCAATTACTCGACCTTTAACTGACTTCTGTGGCTTCATCTGGATATCAAATTCTGAAATTAAAATCTGCCACTTGGCTAACTTCCCTACCAAAGCTGGCTGATCAAGTAAATACTTAATGGGATCGTTCTCAGTTACAAGCAAAGTCTGGTGATGCAGTGTATATTGTCGTAGCCTATGGAGCACCCATACTAGCGCAGCGCAAGTCTTCTCGGCTTCAGAATAATTCAACTCCGAGACAGTGAACTTCTTGCTTAGGTAATAAATGGCTCGCTCTTTCCCATCTTCAGGACTTTCCTGGGCTAGCATCGCACCTAAAGATTCACTATGAATCGTGAGGTAAAGGATCAAAGGCTGGCCCGGCATTGGTGGGACTAGCACTGGTGGTTTCATCAAGTATTGCTTTAGTTCGTTAAACGCTTCCCGACAATCATCATCCCATTTCACTTGAGCATTCTTCCTTAGAAGTTTGAAGAATGGCTTAGCAGTTGCTGAGAGTTGAGAAATAAAGCGGGCTATGTAGTTCAATCTACCCAGGAGACTTCGCACTTCTTTCACGGTCGACGGGGGTTGTAACTCACATATAGCCTTCACTTTGGAGGGGTCAATTTCAATGCCTTTACTGCTTACTATGAACCCAAGTAATTTGCCCGAGGTTGCTCCGAATACGCACTTGGCTGGATTGAGACGGAGTTTAAACTCACGGAGCCTCTCGAATAATTTCCTCAAGGTATCAACGTGACTCTTCCCAGGTCGAGACTTGGCGATCATGTCATCGACATAAACCTCAATCTCCTTATGCATCATATCATGGAAGAGCGTCACCATTGCCCGTTGATATGTTGCCCCGGCATTTTTAAGGCCGAAGGGCATGACCTTATAGTGGAATGTCCCCCAAGGAGTGATGAACGCCGTTTTCTCCTTATCATCGTCTTTCATTTTTATCTGATTATAGCCGAAAAACCATCCATGAAGGAAAACCGCTCAAACCCTGCAGTACTGTCCACCAAAACGTCTATATGTGGCAATGGGAAATCATCTTTAGGGCTAGCCTTGTTCAAATCGCGATAGTCGATGCAAACCCGAACTCGACCATCCTTCTTCATGACTGGCACAATATTGGCCACCCAGTTGGGGTATTGGGTGACTTCGATGAATCCCACTTTCAAAAGTTTCATGACCTCCTCCTCTATTTTCTTGGAAAGTTCAGGCTTGGTCCTTCGCAACTTCTGTTTCTTGGGCGGCATGTCTGGATTAGTGGGTAGACTATGCTCCACGATAGAAGAATCTAGACCCGGCATATCGACATACGACCAGGCAAAGATATCCTGGTAATCCTTCAGCAATTGGACCAGGCGTTTAGCTTCACCTTCGGGAAGGGTTGCCCCTATCTTCACCTCTTTGGGTTCTCCGGAATCACTCAAGTTGACAGTGATAGTTTGGTCTACCGTTAGGACTTTAGGTCTTTCATGATGCTCTAGATCACGCTGGAGGTCCGAGGAATCTTCGAGTTCATTGGGGTCATCGAAATCAGGTTCGGTAGCACATAATTCATCAGATTGGACCGTTCCCATACCCTTACATGTCACAAAATTGCCCCTGAAACATAAAGTAGGGGGTTCAGTAGGACAAACAGGGCTAAACAGTGCATTTTGATTTTTTTTTATTTATTTATTTTGAAATTCTTTTCCAAAAGGTTTTAACAAGAGGAAGCATGAAGAAGCCCAGGCCTCAGAATTCTCCTTGGACTATATTTTATTTTATCGGTTGGATATCATCACCGGGCTGGTTTGATGTACCTCAACATGCCCTCAAAACGAAAACAACTTGTAATTTTATTGATTATCACCAAATGAATTACATTTATTGGAATGGAAATTGCAACAATCAAATCCTAGAAATGCAAAGTACTAAAAAGTAGCTCCCGAGACGGGGCAAGTCCTAAAAAGCAGTAAAAATTCCCGCGTAGGGGAATGTGCGAAAAAGGTAAATGTGTTACTCTTGCGGGCCAATGCCCATTCCCTTCAACGGTCCTTCCTCGATGGCTCCAATTAAGAAATTATCGAACAGGGCGGTGATTCCCTCCATTGCATCATCAGAATCTTCTGTCACTAGAGGTGTTGAATCATCCATACCTCCCCATCCATCCGGGACAATGTCACGGGGGTCAACATAGAAGCTCGGGGGTGCTGAGTATTTGACATAATAGTCGAACTTGCCGCTCGGCTGCCCCAGAGTGTCGATCACCTCTTTCTCTTCATGCATCATTCTTGCAGGGCCTGGGAATGTGGTGCGGAGGTGTGGAGGCAACCTACCACGCCCACGTTCTTCGCCATTTGGCTCTTCTTCGGATCGCAATCTATTTTGACCATTTCTTCGACCACGTTCACGTCCACGTGCCACATTGTTCGGCTCACTCGACCCCAGGTATCCCAACCCAGTAATGCGGGGCCTCTGAGAAACTTCCACCGGTTGGCGGATGCCTTGACTACTTCTACCAAGACCTTCACCTGGAGTAAAGCCGTGAGAGATCATTACTCTCCCAATCATGACCGCAGCATTTGACACCTCAGGAATAGGCGGTGATGATCCTCTTGACGCATGTATGGTTGATACGAGCTCCAGCGACTGATAGCTCGATTCTATTTTGCAATCAGGCTCAACATAGGGGATAGCCGTTGCGTGGTAGATTGGGTGTTCTTCTTCACCGTGGACCGTGACTAACTTTCTCTCCACGACGAACTTTACCATCTGATGTAGACTGGATGGCACAGCTCCAGCAGTATGAATCCATGGACGACCCAACAGAAAATTGAATGCAGTGGGAATGTTCATAACTTGAAATAGGACATTGAAAATCGTTGGTCCTATCTGTATGTCAAGGTGTATTTCTCCCATCACTTCTTTCTTCGTTCCGTCAAAGGCTCGTACGGAGGTTCTTGCAGAACTTATCCTAGAAGGATCTATCTTAAGGCGGTGTAAAGTCGCCAAAGGACAGATGTTTAGGGCTGACCCGTTGTCAATGAGTACCCGGGCAACATGTGAGGCCTTGTATTTGACGGAAATATAGAGTGCCCTGGTATGCCCCCTCCCTTCTAGAGGGAACTCTTCATCTGAAAAGGCTATGAGGTCCTTAAGGAGTATAGAGCCCACAAATTCCTCTAATTTGTCATGATCAATCGTTTCTGGCACGTGGACTTCACTTAACACCTTCATTAAGGCCTTCTGATGCATGACAGATGTCTGGAGCAGCTCAAGCAGGGAGATTTGCGCGGGCAGCTTGCGCAATTGTTCAACTATGTTGTACTCGCTAGCCTTAATCACAGCTAGAAATTCCTTGGCTTCTTCATCAGTAACGGGTTTTGCAGGTCGGGCATTAGCTTGGCCGTAGGAACGCCCAGATCTGGTAACTAAGTCGACATCGAGACTGTAGGACCAGGGAACCGCCTTATTGTCACTGTACTCATACGGTTGAGGTATCTCGATCACTATCCCTTCATCAGTTGTAGGCGTGCTTACAGTGATTTCCTCATTATCGGACGCGTCTTCAAGCGGAGGCATGTCTTCAGGCAGAGGGTCACCCTTGTCGCTCCTGATGTTCAATGTAGCAAACTCCTCCTCCCAATTAATAACCACTTCGGAGATAGTGGAAACGATGCCAGTGTGGTCAGCATAAACAATCATCCCAGCTTCTACCATTCTTGAGATTCTCTCTTTCATGAGAGCCAGGGGCAGGTCTTCATTACTTGGGTAACAACCGGCCTTCACTAACTCACCGTAGACGTCGGTAGTACACACCTTAACATTCTTGATTCGACCAGCATTGAAGCTAAATATGGCATTCACATTGCCTGCGTGATCAGGGAGTGGGTTGCTCTGAACATTCGGCTTAGCAGGTTGAAATGAGAACGCCTTCGTGTCTAGGAGGTTTTGGACTTGGTGCCTGAGGGCATAGCAATCATCGGTTGAGTGTCCCGGCTCACCCATGTGATAATCACATTTCTTTGACGGGTCGAAGTTATAGAACCGCTCAGGATTGGGCCGCTTTGGCTCAGTAGTGAGCAAACCTTTCTTCTGGAGCACCGTCAACACTTGAGACAACGATCCGGGGAGGGGAGTGAATTGCCTCTTATTGTTCCTCCTCTGAAAAGGTTGACGACTCGAGTTTTGTTGCTGAGCTTCTACTACTTGGATCGCTGGGGCGGAGTTAGCATTCCGCCGGCTCGGTTGGTTATAAGCCACATTCACTTCAGCTGCCGGTTCTTTCTCTTTTCTCGCACCAAATCTTCTGGTCGAGGAGGGCGGCTCGACAAACCATCCATCTTTCAACCCTATTTCAATTTGTTCGCCCATGGGGATGAGTTGGTTGAAGTTGTCAGTCGGAATGGCAACCATCCGATTACGGTATTCGAACGGGAGAGTTTTCATGAACATCCTCTTTAACTCACTATCTATGGGTTCTGGGACAACCTGAGCAGCTAAATTTCTCCATCTGATAGCATAGTCTTTGAAGGACTCAGTCTTTTTCATCTGGGCGCGTTCGAGATCATCACGGGTAGGAATGATGTCTGTTATGAATCTGTACTGCTTCAAGAATGCTTCACTGGCTTCTTTCCAAGTTTTGAGGCCATTTATCTTCTTCATGAGATACCAGCTCAAAGCAGGACCCGTCAAACTTGCTTGAAAGGCGTGAATCATCAGGAGTTCGTTATCAACGTACGAAGTCATTTGCACGTGATAGAGCTGTAGGTGGGCTTTTGGACATGTGGTGCCATTGTACTTGTCGAAATCCGGCATTTTGAACTTCTTTGGGATTTTGATCTGTGAGTAAAGGGACAGATCAATCGAAGGTGAATCCTGCGAACCTTCCAGCTGCTTCACTCTTTCTTCAAGTTTATTGACCCGCTCATCAGGTTTGTCCTTGTTGACGATGATCTGGACAGGGTCATCTTCTAAATCAGGAATATCGTCATCTCCGTCAACATCGACACTTTTCCTGATTTTCTGCTTTGGGACAGACGCTTCGGGAGGTGTCGAAACAGGAACCGACCGGAGAGCTTTGATCTCAGCGGACATTTGTTGCATCACGATGACAAGCTGCTTGATGTGGTCTTCCACACCAATAACACGTTCTTGCAAGTCGGTTTGATCGGCCATTCTGGCTTTCGACCGTGTACGAATGGGCGACCGTGATCGGTCCGTAGCTACCTAATTTCGAAATGAAACAGGCATACATGAGTGTTAAGCGAAATGATACGCCAATCCATGACATTGGTCTAACCGCTTTGAATTGAAAGGACCTCTTTATTGAAATGGCGAAAATTTTTACACCAATTAATGACTTGAAATTGAACTGAATATAAAGACAAATGACTCAATTCCTAAACAAACTTTAAAACTGAAACTGAGATAAGAAAAGAACTTCAAGCTTTTTTATTTAGCTTGATCTATAGACATATGGGAGGCGACTTCCTTTTTCAGTTGCTCATAAGCTCGAGCTATCTTGGATGCTTTTTCTTCAGCTTCTTCGGCCTTCCTTTTGAGGCGATTGTTCTCTGAGCGATTGGCGGACTTGAGAGGCACCTTAGGTATCTTCGGGAGCCAATCTTGCGGGATTTTGTGCCGACGAATGTACTGGGTTGTCGCGAAATAGGACTTCTGTTCTCCCTTTAGTTCTCTTTCGGGCCGTGCTATCTTCAACACACGACACTTCCTCCACATCTTATTGAGCTGGGCTACAGTCGCTTCGTGGTCTTTATCATCATCGGCGAAGTCAACTTGCAGGAGTTCTGGTTGTAACGCCGGAGGGAGTCCTTGGAGAATCTGATACTGACGAGACACTCTGGCGGGGTAGTATTCGATCGCACCAGTGAAACCTAATAGTGGAACCGGCCCGATACCATTACATGTAAGCCGAGCTTCCTCGACTTTGAACCAATTAGCATGCCATTGGAAACCTTGGGGTCTAGCATTTTTCATGAAAATGATCCATTCAGAGTAATGATAATCAGGTGCATCCCCTTGTTTTTCTTTGTACCTTAAAACTGGATGGCTAGAATCACTAAGCTCGGATATTGTGAGTAAATTGCCGCACCCTTTTATATGAGACAAAAACCAGATTTGCAAAAGTTCGAGGGGGGCATGAAAAGTTTTGTCAACATGTTGCTTAAATTTAGTGAGGGAAATGAAAGTCTCTGCTAAAATGATGTTGATAAAATTCTTTTCAAGACAGACCTGTTGGACCAACCATGCGATTGACGGATTACATGCATTCTTACAGTGAGGAAAAATCACGAACCCGAAAAACGCTAGCAAAAAGATTCTGCCTTTTTGAAAAGATGTGGCTTTTTCAAAACACTGGCTCAGGAATGAAAAAGGACATGTGCCACGATTTGCTTTTAAAACTTTTCCCAATTCATCTTTTCCGACATTCAAAAATTCAGCCAACATTAAAGTAGAATCAATTCCCAAAGGTGGTGTGACTAAATCCGACTCCAATGGTTTTCCAATGAGCACGCTATATTCTTCCAATGTCGGGGTGAGCTCGTGCTTACCGAATATAAAGGTAGAGGTCTCGGGACACCAGAAGTGCGCTAATGCTCGAACGAGGCCGGTACGGACCTTGACCTCCAGTAGGGGGAGGAGCCTCCCGATGTGGCCCTCAACTAACCTGCGGTTGGTCGGACTGAGTAGATTCCACCAGGCACGGAGCTCGTCCTTAGGAGCATCAAGAATCCGGATGTCTGCCCCTCCCATAGTGTATAGACCAAGACTCGCGACCGACCTAATGTCATGGACCGACCAAAGAAAAAGACGAAAGATAAATAAATTGCGAGATAAAGGTTTAGAAATCTTACTTCACCCGGTAGAATGATGGCAATCACATAGACATGCGCATGAAATGTGAGGTTCGATTTCTACCTAGACTCTGGCTTGCAAAATGGAGACATGAGGATTACCGAGCTAAACCAGTCATGGTGGTGGTTAGGCTGAGATTCCCCTGACTCCGGCTCAGTCAAAGAGCCGACCCGGGTTGCAAAGGGTGCAACCGTGGCAGGTATTCAATGACACCACGAAAGAACTTTCGGGACCAAGAAAGGCGACCCATACCACGCGGGTGTGGTCGGGGTGTCCATTTTCTCAGTACCATCCTAAACCTGTGCCGCCCAGGTCCGGCAGCGGGTAGTGTGTGCGGTGTAGTGTAAATGTAAGGCATGCACAACAGGTTATATCATACAGCGCTTCGTGCATAAAATAAACCATACATCCAACACCTCCCTGCAAAACAAGGGTTAACAGTCACGCCTCCCCTTATACCTCCCATTCTGCAAAAACATTTAACACCTAAAATGTTAGGGACGTACCTGGGATCCTCGCTGCCAAGCAAAAATAATTTTTTTGAAAAAGAAAGACTGGCCTAAGTCCACTAAGAGTTTTAACTCAACTCCCCAGCGGAGTCGCCAAGCTGTCGCGACCTAAAAATTTTTCCTTCTCAGGCTAATGGATTATTAGGACTAAACCTAATTCGGGCCCTCCCAAACCCTACCAATTCGCAACTTAGGGTTTAAGTTTTTAAACGTGCAAATGTTTTCATGCTTGGAGTCGCCACTAATCAATTTGTGATAGGTCGATTAGAAACCTAAATAAAACATAGGGAGATATGTTTTATTCCTACGAACCAGAGATTCTAAGCCCGGGGACTTGATTACGCTAGATCTAGTCTAACGCCCTTTCGGTACCTTTTCTTTTCAAAAATATTTTGGCAAGCAGTTTGGATCCATTTTAACTTAGTCACTAACATATGAGGTGTTCATGCGGGTGCGCAAACCACCAATTTAACACTCAAGAAAGCATTAAATAAATTGCAAGATTAGGAGAATTACTTACCTCGAAGCAACGTAAGCATCTGCATGGTTAGCTAGAAAATCACATCAACAACCTAATATGATTTCTAATTAACAAGCAGTTCATTCCACATTTTTTGATTTTCACTTATTTAAATGAAAGCTAACCTACGTGCAATGACGTACAAGAATTGACATGCGAACAATGCAACCTAACATGCAAACTATATGTCATGCGACGACGTGACCTGATTCTGATGACGGGCAAATGATTTATTTTTGGTATTTTCTGGTGAAATTCGGAATAAAAATATGCCTAAATTAGCATGCAACCTATGACGACCTAATATGTCCTAACATGATTTATTTTTGGGATTTTTGTTAAAATTTGAAATAATAAATTACTTAAATAAAGAATGCAATCTATCCTAATCTACCATAAAACAATTCATTCTTTTTTTGGGATTTTCATGAAAATTCGGAATAAAAAATAACCTAAATAATCTATTAAGATTAGAAAATTACTTAATTTAAACTAGGGAATGGATTATCTCAAGTCCTAATTTAAATTAAATAATTACTCTATCGTCTAGATATATTTAGGATTCCTAAACATGCAAAATTCAAATTCAAATCCTAACTGATATTTTTTGAATTTTCTTTTTTATTTGAAAAGGAAAGATAATTTAAACAAAGATAGCATCCACATTTAAAATAACCACGCAATCCACAATATTCGTTTCAAACTCGGATCAGGCACAAAAATCGAATTACCAGTCATATCTACAGGGTTATAGATATTAATGGAAAGTCGATCGTTCAAATTTGGAAAGCAGATAAAAATCATTATCGTATCCAAGGGATTAGGGATAGGATAATGATCTTCCGTATCGCCACGTATCATACCTTAGGGATAAGGTCGGATAATTGTCCAGATACGTTGCTGAATTAGGAAAGATTCCTAATTTTGAATATTTTCAAATATTGCGAACAAGGCAAACATTATCCTAAGATATCTAGCAATCCACGCAATATTCACAGAATATTCAAACACTCAAAAATTAAGAAACGAAATATTCTAAAAATATTAGATAATGTTCAATTACCTAATTTGCGGATAATTTCCAAATTCGAACTTGCGGATTGGGACGAACGGTGAACGGCGGATTTGGCGGCGCGGTGACGGGAACGACAACGGAGCGGCGGCGACGGAACAGCAAGGCAGTGCCGGCGTGTGACGGCTCCGGCGAGGACGGCGGCAGCAGCGTCGGGCTCGGCAGCAAGCAGCAGCGGCGTCGGCGTTGGCGGGAAGGGCAGCGGCAGCAGCAAGCAGCAGCGGCGTCGGCGTCGGCCTGAGGAGCAGCGGCGAGCAGCAGCACCAGCGGTGTCGGCGTCGCGCGGCAGGAAGCAGCAGGCACGGCAGCAGCAAGCAACAGCGGCGGCGACGGCGTGAGGATCAGCGGCAGCGGCAACGGCAGGCGCGGCTGTGTCGCGCGGCAGGGAGCAGCAGCGGCGTCGGCGTCGGCCTGAGGAGCAGCGGCGAGCAGCAGCGGCGTCGGCGTCGGCCTGAGGAGCAGCGGCGAGCAGCAGCACAGGCTGGGAGCGGCTAGGACGTCGGGCTCGGCGGCAGCAGGCACGGCAAGGCGGCAGCAGCGCAGGCTGGGAGCGGCGCGACAGGCACGGCGTCGGGCTCGGTAGGGCGGCAGCAAGCAGGCGCGGCGTCGCGCGAGAAGCAGCGGCAACGACGGCGGTGGGCGTGAGGCGCGGCAGGCACGGCGTCGCGCGGCGGGCAGCAGGCGAGCGCGGCGACGAGGGGGCGGTGCGCGGCCGGTCTCCTTCTCTCTCTCTCTTTCTCACTCTCACCTTCTAAAAAAACTGATCTGAAAATTATGAGTGAGCCCCCCTAAAATTCTGACCTAATAATGTATATATAGTATTAACCTAGGTCAATTAGATGGGCTTTTAGTCCCAATGGGCTTAGGCTTGGGCTTTAATTTAAATGGGCTGAATTAATGGGCTGAATTAATGGGCCGAATTGATTAATGATAATGGGCTGAATTAATTAATGAGAATGGGCTGAATTAAGTTCAAATTAAAACAACTGAGCCCATTTGACTTGTAATTCCCGGCCCTTGCATTTCAAGCGAGCTGAGTCACATTCGATGAAATTTAAGCTCGTTCGTCACCGCCAGTCCGATGCAAAATGCAATGAATTTAAACTATATGTTATGCAATTTTAAATATTTTTGTTTAGGGGTTAACAATTTAATCCCTAATTTTCTATGCAAATTACACTAAATGGTTGCCAAAATTTAGGTGTCAACAACTAATACGAGGAAAGCTCTTTCAGTGAAACAAACAAACCTTAGTTTGTTTTAACATCCATTCCATGTAAAAAACAAGATACTTCTAGGTCAATAAGCACCTACCTGTTGTGGTAGCAAAATCATGAAGCTAAAGAAGTCGAAAAGTCTTTAGAGTTCGTTTCATGGAAAATGGATGAGAAATTTGAGACAGATTATTCAGATTTTTAACTGGCAACTGCTCTGTCAATAAGAATACCTTCACAACAAAAATGTTGCAAGAAGAAACCTCCTCTAAATACTTTTTTTGCACACAATCAATGTGTAGAACATCTGAAAAGCCTTTGGCTTTTGCAGCAGACTGTGCCTTCAGAACCTACAAGACAGAATCAGAGAAAAAACATCATCATTCAAGTTCACATACTAATAAATAAATGTACCTACAAACACTCACGCCTTGCTATATTGACAAAACATGGCCCAAGAGACATTTAGGAATGGCTACCCCTAAATGATAACAGACAAAAAAGAAAATAAAAAGGAAAAATGAGAGCGCATTCTCAATTATACTACAGAGAGACAATGGACGTAAGAAGCAATGAAGTCGATCTCAATAGACATGAACACAGAAGAAGATGAAACAGAAGTAAAAGTTGATGCCAATGGGTATAAGAAAATTGTCAATTTTTAGTTTGTTTTTAATTTTCTTAAAACATGTATCATAGATACAAAATAATATTCTCTCTAGAAAACATAGTTTGCTTGTTTGCATTGAAAATGAAAACAATGCAAACAATACATTCTAGTTTCAATTTTGAATATAGTTTCTCCTATTTTGATTTGGAAGCTGTTCTCTGCCAAACACATTTTCTAGGCAGTTTTTGCTCTCCCATGGAAACTGAAAATAGAAAATTCATGAACCAAAGAAGGCCTTAGACTCTCACTGTCCAAGAAGTATAAATAAGCCATCACTCAGATGTTTCACATAGTTTTACTTTAAACTTTGACTTAAGAAAATTTAGCCGGAGAGAAGAAATAACTTTCATAAGTGCAAGTTCCCCTCTAGATGCGCTCAAAATTGAAATCCTTAAAAGGACCACAGGACAATAACTTGATTCTTCTGTTTAATCAAGAGAAAAATATGCGAGAATATTTTACTTCCATGCAATCCTTCGCTGTAGCAAGCAATCGCCATGAAGAAGTAAACACCATAGAGTAAAGAAAACTTGAAGATGAGATATTAGTGCAGATATGCACGTCTACTACCTGTCTAGAGGCTATAATCAAATGCAAGCAATCTAAATCAAGGAAAAAGACTTGCTTGCCCACCGCAGCATAGTTTCCAATAGTCTTGACACCTCCAATACCACCAGGAGTAGCTCGATCCAGTACCCACACCAAGATTTGATTGCTTACCTAATCCATTTGATTGCTTACCTAATCCGAACTACAACCGAACAACATCGAAGGACAACCAAAATGGAAAAGGAAAAATCTAAATCAAACATACAATTCCATTCCATACAATACAATTAAACACCCCCCTTGAAAAAAAGAAGAAGAAAAAAACCTATCATTCACAATAAAGGTGCATCGTCAAATCATCCCCAGATGATTCACTATGATCAAAGCAAGAAGAAAGCCGAAACCTTGTATAATATCTCCAGTCACACACTCACGCAAAATAAAGAAGTGCACGGGGAGCCAATGGCTCGTCATCGAGAACAACACAGACACACGCCATAACTTATGGCGTGAATGGTGAGGGGTTGTTTGAAGACGTTACGTACCAAAGCGACGGAGCTTCAGAGGAGGAAGACGGCGGCAAGCCTAAATAATTAGAGCGAATCCGCGTGGGGAGATCACAGGACCTACAGCGAAGAAGGCGGGCGGAGCGAGGCAGAAGTGGGAGAGAACCATGGAAGTGGAAGCGGGAGCAGGAGCGAGGGTGAGACGGAAGCGGAAGTGGGAGCGAGGAGCGAGGCAGAAGCAGAAGTGGGAGGAAGCATTGGAGGGATGATGATGGAGGATCGGGTGTGATTTAGAGGAGAAGGGAGCATTTAGGAATTAGGGTTTCTAAATACTAAGTTTATGTTTTTTGTTCTGGTTTCGGTTTCGGTTCCAAGTTCCGATCTGGTTCCGATTTCAGGTTCCGGTTCCTATAGGAACCGAGAATCGGAACCGGAACCGGAACAGTCGGTTCCTAAAAATGGGGAACCGGAAACCGAACCCTCTGTCCATGGAACTTGGAATCGAACCGGATCCACCGGGTCCGATTCTCTAGTTTCCGGCTCTACCCTGGAACCACGTTCACCCCTAACTCTAGGGACAAGTGGCACCAGAACCGGCGGATGAAAGAGGTATTGTTTTATTTCCTCAAAGGCCTTTTGACAGTTGGTATCCCACTCGACTTTGGCGTTCTTTTTCAAGAGCTTGAAGAAATGTTTAGCTATCTTAGACAATTGAGAAATAAATCTCGTCACATAGTTCAGTCTTCCTAGCAAACTTCGAACCTCTTTGACAGTTGAAGGAGGTTTCAAATCACAAATGGCCTTAACCTTTGACGGGTCAATTTCAATGCCTCGACTACTGACCATGAACCCCAGTGATTTCCCAAACTTTGCCCCAAACACACATTTGGCGAGGTTAAGTCTCAGCTTGAACTTTCAGAGTCGGTCAAAAAATTTCCGTAGCACCTCGATGTGGTCCTCTCCATATTTGGATTTGGCAATCATATCGTCTACATAGACCTCCACCTCCTTATGCATCATGTCATGGAGCAGGGTGACCATTGCTCTTTGGTACGTTGCCCCGGCGTTCTTCAAGCCAAAAAGGCATTACCTTGTAATAAAAGGTCCCCTATGGGGGTAATGAAGGAGGTCTTACTTTTATCCTCTTCTTTCATCCATATTTGATTATAACCAGAAAATCCATCCATAAAGGAAAATAATTCAAACCCCGCAGTACTATCGACCAACACATCGATGTGAGGTAACGGGAAGTCATCTTTTGGACTTGCTCGATTCAGATCGCGGTAGTCAATACAAGTCATGACCCGACCATCCTTCTTCATGACGGGGACGACAT
Source organism: Syzygium malaccense (assembly GCA_031216405.1). Lineage (NCBI taxonomy): Eukaryota > Viridiplantae > Streptophyta > Magnoliopsida > Myrtales > Myrtaceae > Syzygium > Syzygium malaccense. The sequence goes on from CM062260.1 coordinate 28,472,237, forward strand.
TGGCGATCCAATCAGAATAGTACGACACTTCTATGAAGCCCACTTTCAATAACTTCATGACTTCTTCTTCGATTTTCTTGAATAATTCGGGCTTTGTTCTTCTGTGCCTTTATTTCTTAGGCGGGATACTCGGATCAGTAGGGAAAGCATGCTCTATAATTTCCCCATCTAACCTCGGCATATCCGCATATGACCATGCGAACATATCTTGGTATTCTTTTAAAAGGTCGACCATCCTTCAAGCCTTAATTTCAGAAAGGCCAGTTTCAATCTTGATTTCTCTAACATTCTCCGAATTGCCCAGATTTATTGTGATTGTAGGCTCCGCGGTTAACGGCTCAGACTCTTCATGCCAAATCCAATCTCATTCGATACTTCTCTGATCACAGTCATCCTCGGACCCAGAGGAATTTTCGTCAAGTAAATCTGACTCACATATACACCTATCATGATTGTGTGAAATGTTATACCTGAGATGCCACAAAGAAGGTTAGTAATTAAATTGGCAAATGTTATTGCAACTAATGATATGCATGTGTTTTGAAATCATTTTGAAAGGGTTTTTGAAAATGAGGGATTTGTCCTCATATCCTTAGACGTCCCTATCCGCGAATGATTTCGGAAACTAGGAAGCGTGCGGAAGTCCAGGCCTCAAAGCATCATCATCAGCCTAGTTTGGATACTTCTACGCGTCCTTAATAAAACATGATCACGATTCCATTAACAAGATGAGGCCGTTTACATGACTTGAGGTCTTGGACCGACGGCTCGCAGTTCAAGACTTTGATTACAAAGAGAAACAACGCCCAGACCTAAATAGACTTTTCATGGAAGGGATGAACACAGTCTTAAATAAGACGAAACAGGAAAGAAAAGCAGCATCCCTACTTAAAAGGGTTGACGATGGCAACAGAAGGCTCGGCCTCTTCATTTTCCGTGATAACACAGGCAAACTTTCCCCCGAATAAATCAACTAGGCCAAGAGTGGCCCCCTCCTCTTCTTGCAGTAGCTTAGGTGGACCCGAGAATATCTCTTTCAATTCTGGAAGAAGTAAGCCTTTCTGACCCTCCTTTAATCCAAATAAATTTCCATGATCTCTGCTATCTCCATGGTTAGTTAGGCCTTCACCACGGTTTTCATTGCCTCCATGGCCCCCGTAGTTAGTATGGCTTCCACGACCACCCCGACCTCTACGATTACCCCGACTTCCGAAATCGCCTCGTCCTCCATAGTTATCTCGGCCACCAGAATTGCTTCCATGATAACTTAGGCCTGGCATTTTATGCCACTTGAAAACTTGAATGGGTTCCTTGATGCCTTGACCCCGCAGTCCTAGGTCGTCTCCGGGGACATGACCATTTTCGAGCAACACCTTACTCGACATCATCGAATGCTTAGCCACTTTTGGGTTCGCATGATAGTTCCCACAGGCACATGGACCATCGATACTAACTCCAAGGTCTGATAGCTTAATTCAGCCTTGTTCTTGGGCTCTATGTATGGGATTGCAATGTCGTGGAAAACTTTAAAATCAGTCTCTCCGTGAACAGTTACCAGCTTCCCATCCACAATGAATTTGACCTTCTAGTGCAAGCTTGAGGGCACAGCTCCGGCGATGTATATCCAAGGTCATCCCAGTAGAAAGTTGAATGCACTAGGAATGTCTAGGACATGGAAGTTGACCAGAAAAAAGACTGGACCAATTAGCAATTCGAGCTCAATCTTACCAATAACTTCCTTCTTCATACCATCAAAAGCACGAATGGTAGATTTAGATACCAAAATTTTCTTTTCATTCATTCCCAGACGACGAAGGGTGGCAAGTGGGCAAATGTTTAATGCAGACCCATTGTCAATTAGCACTCTCGCCACCATCCTATCATAACACTTAACCAAGATAAGTAGCGCCTTGGTATGGTTGCGACCTTCCGAAGGACAATCTTTATCGGCGAAAGAAATCTGATCTTTTAGCAAGATGGACCCAATAAACTTCTCCAACTGGTTGTCATTGATAGTTTCAGGAACGTGCACTTCATTTAGAACCTTGAGTAGTGCGTTTTTATGTTTTTCGAAGGATTTGAAAAGATTTAGAAGTGATATCTGGGCCGGTATCTTCCTCAACTGATTGACAATATCAAACTCGCTAGTCTTAATAATTGCTAAAAACTGTTTGGCCTCTTCATTTAAAATGGCCTTTTCTCAACCACCTTGGTGGGATTGTAGCATCGACCAGAGCGAGTGATAGCATCGATTTCATTCACCTTGTAACTCCAAGGGACCGCCTTAGTATCGTAACTAGGGGCCATTTCCACTATTATGCCTTCTTCGTCCTCGGGCGGGAGTTCAATCGTCATCGGTTCCATGACGCGATCATTGATCTCTAAGGTAGTGAACTCTTCGGCTATAAGGTCGACGACCACATACTTTGCATCTCCCTCATTCGGCATCCATAAATCCTCCTCAACAAATAAGTCAATCACTACAGGGGTAATCATGCCAACCATTTCTTCCTCAGGCTCAAGTGGGTCGTCCATACCTCCCCACCCATCAGGAACAACATCCTTGAGATCGATGAAGAAACTGGGTGGCGGTAAATACTTCACAAGATAGTTGAATTTGCCGCTAGGTTGACCCAGTGTGTCAACCATTTCTCCATTCTCGTGAGTGAGCTTTATGAACTCATGGTTCCAATCAACATTGTTAGCTTGATGCTCAAGATCTTCATATGAATTTTCTCCTTCGCTATTGGTCACAATTAGGCTCTTCGACATGCCATCATTAGTTGGCTCGTTAGTTTCTATAGGCTCAACAGGTGTCTCCTCCGACTCCTTCTCACAAAATGAGTCAATAACAGCCGTCATGATCGTCATACTATCTTCCTTCATACTATAGATTACTCCCATGTCCACCATCCGAGTGATACATTTCAATTTTTCTTCCATCTAAATATCCTCCCCATCTTTAAAGTGTCCAGTTGACAATAGTAACTTATACAGTCTATGAACATCCACCTTAAAGGTTTGCTTACTCTCATTGCCTTCTTCTGTAACTAGGTTGACATTCTTAGCATGATTAGGCAACGAATTTTATTGGATATTAGGGGGTGGATCCTTGAAGGACAAAATACCCTTGTCCAATAAATTCTGAACTTTATTCTTGAGAGTAAAGCAGTTTTCTACATCATGACCCTTCTCGCCTCTATGGAACTCGTAAGACTTCGATAAGTCCAACCTAGGGAATTTTGGAGGATTATCCCGAGGTACTTCTTTGGCTATCATTCCTCTTCTCAACAACATAGGCAACAACTTAGATAAAGGTCTAGGCAAAGGAGTGAATTACCTTGATGCCTTCTTTTTGAATTTATAACTCTGATATGCCCTCGCTCGAAACACAGACGGGCCCTGAGAGGACGAGGCAGGGGGCCTTGTCACAATCGGCACTTGTACATACACGATCTCCATATCTTTTTCTTTTCTATTCGGGACCTTTCGACTAATCCCTTCACTCAATCTACCATCATGCATGGTCCACTCTATCCTCTCTCCGACATCTACCAGTTGAGAGAAGGTCAAGCATCTAGAACCCACCAACTTTAAATAGAAATAATTAGGTAAGGCCTTGAGGAACAGATCCAGTAGCTCCTTTTCACTAAGCAAGAGTCGAACTTGAGCAGCGAGAGTACGCCATCTTCGAGCAAAGGCTCTGAAAGACTCACTTCGTTTCTTTTCAGTTCGAGTTAGCACTTCACGTGTGGGGGCTATCTCGGTGTTGTATTTGTATTGTAGAATGAACGCCTCAGCCAACTCCTTCTATTTCTCAAACTTCTCGGGCTTCGACAATATATACCATTGCAATGCAGGCTTCGTCAAACTCTCTTGGAAAGTCTGAACCATCAATGGGACATTCTGGGCATATCTTGCCATTCGGTTCAAATAGTACTTCAAGTAGATCTTTGGGTCTCTAGTCCCGTCATACTTAGTGAAATCAGGAATTTTGAACTTCTCAAGAAAGCTTATTTGTGCATATCGAGACAGATCCTCGATCATGTGCTCTTCATATCCTCTTAGCGCACGGAGTTTTTCTTCTATCTTCGCCAATCTATTGTTGTGTTCTTCCTCCAAACGAGCCGTGACGGCTTCTGAAATGGAGTCTAGTTCGACTACTGCAGATGCGTAACCCAATGCCTCCTCAACAACATTCCTTCTCACAGGTTCTTCTACGGGCTCCGGAACAGCTTGAGGTGCAACTTGACCAGTGATTGGTGCTGCTAACGCGGCCTTTATATCATTGGCAAATTGAGTGAGCTGAGCCGCAAGATCATTGATCTTGTCATCGAGAGCAGCGAAACGGCGTTTTGCTCCTCGATATTCATTCGTGTGGCCCTTGATCGTGTCCGAATTGGCGATTGCCTCGAAGCCGTAGCTTTGCCTTGATGGAGGACGGAAGTGTTGGCGGGCTGTTAGACTCAGCGTGGACACCGCGATCACCGGAAGATCTCTTTCTTCGGCCTCCTGATCTCTCAATTCCTCTCTTTGTGCGTTGAATGGGCTCAATTTGGCGAATACAAACGATTTGCGATTACTTGAAAAATGAGCATACGTGAGAACACGATTCATATGGAAGGTTGGCCCATGGCAATGGTCTAGGCGTTTTATGTCCCTCGAAAGAAAATTTTCGGAACATTGAGATTTTGGAGTTTTTAGGCATCATATACGATAAATGGAATGAAAACTCCTCAACATTGAAATTAGAAAATGAGATTCTCTTGACATTGAAACAAAGAAGGTACACAATGATTCCTAAGCCTTGAAATTAGAATGGAAGAAATTACCTAGACATTGAAACTACACGAAACTTCTGGAACATAAGAAGAACGGAATTCCCTAAATATTGAAACTATAAAAGCAACGGAACCTCCTAAACATTGATGACAAATTAAGTGAAAGTGTCATTTCAAGCTTCTTGGGGCAACTCATTTTATATGCAATGGGGAACCCACAGCTTTGCGGAGCCGCTTGTTCTCTTGAGCTAACCTCGAGATGCGAGTCTTGTCCATTTCCACCCTCTTTTCAAGATGCTCAATTTGCGCTTTCTGGGTGGGTTTGTCAATCACTTCCGGGACCAGCAGTCGTAGAATGGTCGGAATTCGGTGATTGAGGATATAGAATGTGGAGGCATGGTGAATCTCTTCTTCCCCCTTCAACTTCTTAGGCACGACTATTCTTTCGAGACGACATTCACTCCATGCGATCTCGATGGCACGGATTTCGTCGAAGTAGTCATAGTCCGTGTGGGTGAAGCGAGCCTGAAATATCTCCGTCTTGAGAGGTGGCGAAATCTCTTAAAGAGCTCGATATTGACGGGCCACCTTGTACGGGTAATAGGAAGTGGTGCCAGAGAGACCGAGCAGCGGGATTGGGTTAGCAAACTTGTGAGCGAAGCGGGCTTCCTCAACCTGAAACCATTTAGCATGCCATAGAAATGCCTTGGGTTTGGGGTCTTTTAGGAAATTTATCCAACGGGAATATTTTTTGTTAGGGGAATGCTTCTCTAAGACCTGAAACCTTTGTATTGGGGGCCTAAACTCATCTACTTGAAACAATTGCATAAGGTGCCTAAATCCCCTTATGTGAAAAAGAAACCATATTTGCAAAATTTCCGGAAAAGCTCGCATGATTTTTCTCCGTTTTGTTTAAAATGGTTAAGGGACAAAAATGTTACAGCTAAAATCATGTTGACATAGTTTAATTCGGCACACATGTGTTTGACCACCCAAGGAATTGAAGGATTTATGGCATTCTTACGATGAGGAAAATGATGAGCCCAACAAATGCTAAAATAAAAATCCTACTCTTTTAAGCTATCAGTTGACTTGAAAAGCACTCAGCCAAAAACAAGAATGGGCACGCGCAACAATTAGCTTTAACAACCTTCCTTACTACCTCAGCCCTAACTCTAAAAAATTGTGACAACTCATACATGGGGTCTATACCTATGGGTAGCTTGACAAGCTTGGTTCCAAGAGGTATTCTAATGGCAATGCTATATTCTTCCAAGATTGGGGTTAGCTCGAACTCACCAAATATGAAGGTTGACGTATGAGGGCACAAAAAGTGTGGTATTGCTTGCATAACTCCGGAATGGATGTTGATCTTGAGTAACGAGAGAAGACGGCCAATCCTTACCTCGACCTATCTTTGGCCATTTTGATCCAATTGATCCCACCACCCTATGAGCTCTTTCTTGGGAGTGGAAATGAATTGGACATTGGCTCTCCTCATCGTATATAAATTGAGACTAACGACCGACCTAATTTGCCATGGACCAATAAAAGGAAATAAATGAATTGTATAACAGGAGGGATAAAGGCTTACTCTATCGAGAGCCATGGCAAACACAAAGACACATGAGTGAAAAGTGAGGCTCGCTTTCTATCTAGACAGTTTAACAAGGTGAAGCTAAGAAGGTGATCTGACCGTCGCAGTTTCGCGTTGGCATCAGGTCCTCTTAACTTCGGATTAGTTGAAAGAGATATCTTATAGTCACACGGTCTCGCGGACAAGGATAAACACTTACGACACCAAGTTAGAATTTTCGGGGAGAAGAAAAGCAACCTCTACATCGTAGTTTTGCGTTCAAGGTTATATCTTTCTTAACTCCATCCTAAAACGTCCTATCGCGGCCCAGGTCTGGCAGCATGATTGTGTATGCAATAGTGTAGTGCTAAAACATCTAAAGCATGCACAACAGTTTATAAGCAAACAATACTTCAAGCATCTGAAAAAATAAACATTTATTCCCCAAATCCCAAACCTGCAAAATAAGGGGTCAATAGCAAAAACATTTACGCTAGGGATGTATTGGAACAAGATAAACGGCCTAAGTCCACTAAGAAATCCCCAGTGGAGTCGCCAAGCTGTCGTGACCTCCCCGAACCAGCCTTGCCGCCTAAGGGGTTAGGCTAATGGAATATTAAGTTGACCTAGCTCGAGCTCTCCCAAGCCTATATTAATTTGCGACTTAGGTTTAAGTTATTACGTACAAATTGATTTCATTTAGGAGTCGACACTAATCTATTTTTAGTGGGTCGATTAGACACCCAAGTGAAGCACGGGAGAAATACTTCACTTCTATGAACTAGAGATTCAATAGGTATGGGGATTTGATTACACTAATTAACCAATTAGTGCCATTTTGGTACCTAACCTTGTTCAATTACCGCCTAACATATTCACACTAATCGGGAGTTTCAAAATTCGATTCCTAATCAAGTTAAGAAAAGCAACAATCAATACATGAACCTAATGTGCATGATCAACTACATACGAGGTTAAATTAAACGCGTGATTCAAAGTGCGTGACCAAACAACGTGCAACTAAACATGACACTAATCAGACAATAGGACAAAAAGCCAATTGCAAAGCCCAAATGATATATTTTGATTTTCGAAATTTTTTAATTTTTAATTAATTTTAAAAAAATTTAATTTTTTTAATATTAAAAAAATAAAAACATAGACCGGGTCGGATCTCCACATCCGACCCAGATAAAATATATTTTTAATAATTTTTTAAATTATTAAAATAATAAATAATTTTAAAATAATATGAAATAGACCTGGGTCAGATCTCCACATCTGACCCGGATCAAGACTGACCCGGGCACGTCGGCTCGGGTCCATCGTTGGAAATTTTTTAAAAAGAAAAAGGGGCCTAGCTCGGAATTTTTTTTAAAAAGGAAACAAAGGCCAAAGCCCAACTTATCGAATACGGCTCAACTACGAAATAGCCCAAAACCTAAAAAAACATAAAACCAAGCCCAACACCAAACAAAACTCTACCCGGTCAGACCCGCAAACTCGACCCAGGCGTGAGCCACCCCGACTCAATGGAAACCTAACATTCGCGACCTGCGTGTCCGACTCGACTCGCCCAAACACCAGCAGCCACACCGACGGGGAGCGTGCATTCGGCCTTCACGGTCGAGACCTTTCGGCCACGTGGCTGTGCCTGTGCTTGATCGTCACCTATCAACCCGAGCCACCGACCCGATTCGTGGTCGCCTTTGCACGCATTGCCATCTCGACGAGGAGTGGCGGGTGTTCTTCGCCCATGACCGGCCCTAGCACCAACGACCTACCGCCTTGGCCCACATCGCCACCCCACCGAGGGGCGGCGGCGTCCTCCATCCGAGTCACTGCCGTGGTGACCGGCGGCTGAGTGAGACTACCCAAGCCCTGACGAGGGGCTGGGTGGTTGCGAACCAGCCATATCTCGACAAGGGACTGGCTGTTCGCTCCCTTTCGTGGCTACGTCGGGATCGCCGTGGCGATTGGCGGCACGCCGGACCATCTGACGTCCCCAAAATTGCAACGAAACAAAGCCAGATTTAGGAGTTGGTTCAGGCATATCATCAAACACATTGCGAGCGTCGACTGGAAAAGGAAAAACCAAGCCGATGGAAGTTCAAACGCCAATCGCAATCAGCCCACACAGAAGATAGCATACAACAGCGACCAGGGAAGGCTTGCCGATGCTCGGTAACGACTGAAAACGAGCCTCGGCCTCCACCGGTAGGGACTAAAAAAAGAGCAAAAAAAAAACGAAATTGAAACAGGGGGGTTCGGTGGCGTTGTCCCTACCTGGCTCAGTGGCGGCGAATGGGGGCGAGCTCTATAGATCGGACTATGTCCGGTTGCCTCGCATGCATCCGAGTCGGAATCCTTGGGAATTCTACTATGATCCAAACAAAACGAAACCCGACGAAAACTCGGGGTTGGGACCTACCGTAGGAAAAAGGGATGTATCAGAAAGTCGCCGGCCACGGTTGAGGCGTGGCGATCACCGACCGGAGACCGTTCACCTCGGATCTCACTTTTCGACACTCTCGGCCTCACTCTCTCCCTCGAATCTCTCTCGGTTCTCTCTCTCTTCATTCTCTCCCCGTTCTCCCCCCGGTTCTCTCTCTGCCCCCTCTGATTTAAGGCTAGCTAGCAGGCAGGTGCGCATGGCCCTTGCCACTGCCAGCCTACTCTAGCCGGCCTGATCTCGACACCGAAATCGCGCTGGACGATCCTCTGCTTTCTTCGACCTTTGGCTTCTGGTCTGTCTGCATTGTTCCTCCCCCCCGTACATTCTGAAACATTGATTAGTGGGGGAGAAGGAGAACAGTGTGCTGGCCGAGTCTTGGGAAATGGGCCGGCCCACTCGAAAATAGAAAAGGGAAAAGATGGGCCGCGCGCAATAAAAGAAAAAAAAGGGAAAGAAAAAGAATGGGCCGACGAACTCGGCCCGGATTTTTTTT